>JAJOZX010000452.1:372500-497500 GCA_023014485.1 Bathynomus jamesi
CTTTCATAGCATCAAACTTTAAATGCTTGACAGATGCAATAAAAAAATTGGAAGGTCGTTTAAGTCTAGTGGATGCAATCAATGTTGTAGAAAATGTAAAGACAACAATAATAGGTTCATATAAAGACAAATTAGAAGATGTTCTGAAAAATAATCCTGATTTCGAGGTTCTCTCCAGATGTGCTCAGATTCTGCAAGGAAGAGGAGATTACGATTTTCAGTGCTCTCCAGAGATTGTGTGCGCCTTAAAATTTGCTCCAATAGTTTCAGTCGAATAAAGATATTGCTTAACATCTTCAATAACTTCTGTGTTTGTTGAACGAATAAAGTAAAAGTTTTTCTTTGGAGTTTCATAGTTTTTATAATTTTGTATTTTTTAAAATCTAATTTTGTCTTTTAGCAAGTGCAATGAAGAAGTATGCTTTTTGATGTGTAATTCTTGATACCTATAACTGATAGATCTAATTGATATGTAATGAATTTATTATTAACGTTTTTGAACTTTTTGGCAAATTTAATGAACTTTTTTGAACTTTCACGGCATTTTTTATGAACCTTTTTGAAGTCCCTAGTGATGACATTAGGAAGCTTGTAGATCGCTGGACTAAGTGTATTGAGAAACAGGGAGACTGTGTTGAGAAGTGATGTGTTTATAATCTATCAGATGTGAAAATAAAATTGTGAAAATAAAAAGTGCGGATACTTATTGAATTACCTCGTGTATATAACATTGGTAATTTATAGAGGATACTTAAGATAACACCTTACTGTATAAGTAATCTCGAATATTTTTACTGTTAAAGTTAAAAACAAGCAATGAAAGCACACTAACACAGATAACAATTTGATAAAAAAAAATATCAGCTATTGCATGTAAATATAAAGTTGTTTCGCCAGTGTAAAAAATTTCAAGAAAAAATAAAATTTGGGGGGGGTAAATAATTTGATGTCGCTTACTTCATTTGCGTCTATAATTGCAAAAATATGTAAATTTTAAATTTAAAGAAGGCTGTATATTAGGGTGGCCCAAAAACATAAGGTAAAAATAAATATCAGATATATATCGCTCCACATGGTTGTTTTTTTTTCATTTGAATAAAGAACTCTGCATGCCAAAAATTACGCAGAGGTCGCTCACTTTTTGCTACTTTTCGGTATAGCCCTGAAATCTCGCTGTTGTGTAGAGGATAGGTGTTAGTGTTGTAAATTATTACATATATAAATCGGTTTGTTTGTGCTACGTTTTGCATTTATTGTCAAAAATTAAAAATACTCTACTTCCTGAGCAGAGGGGGATTAAGACACCTGGGGGGTCCCGGGGCAATGAAGAATATGGGGGCCATTTTCTATAGCTTTTTAGTAACAATACATGTACATGTACAGTACATAGTACATTTACACGAATTATATGTACGGTGCTCAGGCTAATTGAGAAACAAACTTAAAAGAACCTTAACAGTGTATTTTGCCGTTTGCCAAAACCAAACAGTATTAAACAAACTTTACTTTAGGGCCTATAAAACAAAATAAAACAGGGAATTTGTCAGTTTGTGTACTCTGTCATATTTAATCAAAGAAGTTTGCGAAATCTCGAATTATATCATCGAAACTCAGTTGATTGGAGGGCTCCTCAAGCATGGGAGCCTGAGGCTTCAGCCTCAATAGCCTCAGTGATAATCCGCCACTGTTCCTGAGTTGTGGATTAAATTAGTGCGCCTATTAGAACGCGTGGACTCTAGCGAAAACATGATTAAATGAATAAACGTGTTTACTCTCGTGGTGAACGGTTCGCCTCTACCCACCCAACTCCGTCAGCTGTCTTAATTACTTCAGTTCTTTCGTGTCTTTTGTAGTGTGAGTATCGTCAGACAGTTAGAGTGTATAATAGATGAGTTTATGTCATACATACTATAATTAGTTCCTGTATTTTCCGGGTCAAGATTATTGTTAATGCATATGCGAAACATCTAAAAAAATCAGGACGAAGTGGCGGTAAAAGAAAACAGGTGCTTTACCCTAGCTTGAATTACATACATACGCATATACAGTACACCCACAGCTTTGTCCGGAGCTGAAGGGCGTGTTCCCCTGTGGCGAATGGGGGAGTGCATTTTTCTCTGATGTAAGGGTTTCTTTGCCCTCCTGGACCATAGAACCCGTATAGGTGGTCACTAAACGCTGTCGTGTTTTCACTGGAGGAAAGTTTCATAATGCACGAACCCAAACTTAATAATTATATATATATATATATATATATAATATATATATATGGGAGAGTGTAATTGCAATGTTGCAAATGTTGATCAATGTCGCAAACGGCCTTGTTGCAAGACCCCATCCCTTGTTGCAAGACTCCCTCCCCTGACTCCCTTCCCCTTGTTGGAAGAACCCCCTTGTTGCAAGACCCCCCTTGTTGCTACCCCACCCCCAGGGTGCCAAAAAAAGAAAAAATAAGCAAAAATAAAGTATTCACACTCATCTGAACAAAATCGTGCCAGGGTTGTAAGAATATTAGCGTTGTGGAAATATTTCAAATCTTATATAATAATGGAAAATAAAAATCATATAATAATGCAAAATATTGGGGCCATCTTGACAGAGCGTGCGAGTGGGCAATTCACTCATTCAACTTGAGATGTGAGCATTGAAAATAAATCTGCGGAGAGAATAAGCCAAATTTGATAAAGACACGTTCATTATTCGTGAAGGTGACCAATCAGGACTTCATTGCCCAAAGCGTGGGTTCGTTATATCGGTGTTACGACAGCTGATTGGCACACTTATTTAAATATTCCGCCCAGTTACACTGACAATCAACCAACAAACTTACGAACCAGCTATTAGTCTTCTGGGGGTGGTGTTCACAATTGGGAATCATGCATATAAAAGAAAATAATTTCAGCTGAAACCACAGCAGTTATTTTACCAGTGAATAAACACAGGCATCATGAATCAGTTACAACAACTTTACAGTTTACCGGCTTTATATGAAGATGGAGACACTGCCACGGTGGCTACAATTAGTCTTTTTAATGCAACCGATCGAGACGGATTATTTCCAACGCAAACAGTTGATGATATTTGCAATGACGATCCTTACGATCCGGCGCAAGAAAATGCAGTTGAAATGTGAGTATAAAAATTTATGTACCTGTATTTCTATTTTATTTTATTTTTTTGCGGCCTATATTTAGTCGCGAACTTGTTATTTATTTGTGTTCCTGAGGATGTAATTAGGCGAATGCTCTTAAGCACCGTTCTGTGTTTCCTGCATGATTATTTCATCATATGGACGGCCTGTAGTAATTTATTTTCATCTCATTACATTTTATTGTAAAATGTTTCATCAAAATTGCAGGTATTCACAATTTTTAATTATAGATTAGTTTGCATTAGTAATTAATAATTAATATTATGGTAAAGTCCTGTTTTGATATTTCTATTCATGAAAAATCGTTGAATTTTTTTTAACTTATAACAATCAAGCCTCCTTTGCAAGTTTTAAATAATTTTTATAAAATTCCATCATAAATTCATTTGAAATGTGGAATTATTCGGCATTTTCTCTTAAAGGGGTCACAAACTTCTCTGAGCGGTTCGAAGATATTTGATACTTCACATTGTAACTCTCTTCTACACACACACACACACACACACACACACACCACACACACGAGGGTAATTCAATAAGTATCCGCACTTTTTATTTTCACAATTTTATTTTCACATCTGATAGATTATAAACACATCACTTCTCAACATAGTCTCCCTGTTTCTCAATACACTTAGTCCAGCGATCTACAAGCTTCCTAATGCCATCATAAAAGAATGTTTTTGGCTGTGTGCGTAGCCAGTCATGCACCACCTCCTTCAGGTCATCATCGCCTTGGAATCGCTGACCTTTCAAAGCGTCTTTTAGTGGTCCAAACAGGTAAAAGCCAGAAGGTGCCAGGTCTGGACTGTAGGCTGGATGGTCGAGAACTTCAAATTTAAGTTCTTGAACGCATTTTCTAGTCTGTGTAGCGGTATGAGGGCGCGCATTGTCGTATAGCAGAATAACACCTTCCGACAATCTCCCTCTCCGTTTTGTGCGAATTGCTTGATTTAACTCATTCCGAAGCATGTCAGAATACGATGCACTTGTTACTGTAGTTCCACGCTCTAGATAATGTTCAAGGATAGGGCCTCGTGTATCCCAAAACAGTGTTAGCACAACTTTACCTGCTGACGGCTGCGCTTTGAACTTCCTTGCAACGAGAGATTGTCGGAAGGTGTTATTCTGTTACACGACAATGCGCACCCTCATACCGCTGCACTGACTAGAAAATACCTTCCAGGACTTAAATTTGAAGTTCTCGACCATCCAGCCTACAGTCCAGACCTGGCACCTTGGAATTTTTACCTGTTTGGACCACTAAAACACGCTTCGAGAGGTCAGCGATTCCAAGGCGATGATGACTCGAGGGAGGCGGGGCATGACTGGCCTCGCACACAGCCAAAAACATTCTTTTTGATGGCTTTAGGAAGCTTGTAGATCGCTGGACTAAGTGTATTGAGAAACAGGGAGACTATGTTGAGAAGTGTTTATAATCTATCAGATGTGAAAATAAAATTGTGAAAATGAAAAGTGCGGATACTTCCTAAATTACCTACCCTCGTATATATATATATATATTATATATATATAATATATATATATATATATATAATATATATATATATATATATAATATATGTACTCTGCATGTGTTTTTTATGAAAAGCAAATGGGTTTTTATTAAAAAAGATTCAGAAAAATGTATGAACTAATAAAATTAATTTAAAATCATCCTTTCTCTCTAGAGGTCCGATGAGGAGCTGACTCATGTTATACAATCTTTTCGTGATAGCATTGAAGAAACGCGTGTCGTGGACCTGAATACGGAGGTAGAAGCTTTACGGCGCATTCAACCCAGCGATTCCACATCAACAACGAAATAATGTAAGCTGTTTTCTTTTTCTTTTTCCTATGTTTCGGGTAAGAGCTTTTTTTCATTTTCATGTGTTTCGGGTAAGAAGTAGACTCACTGTATTTTCATCAATTTATTAAATGATAGAAATCATGTTTTATAAAATAGTACAATTTTTTGTATCCATCTTAAGTTAGCTACAGAATTAGTTGCCATTACATTTTGAATAAGCTGCGGAATACACAAACTAACATTATTGAAGACAACATTGATGCAATTATTCATTTTATATATACGAGCAAAACATCATACAACACATCGAGTGCGCACAGAGGGGGGCCTTTCTTTTTCCTGTTTGCATACCATTTGATCATTTCGCTTAGTGTGACACGGGTCGAATAATTTTAAAAAATTTATAAATTCCTTACCACATGAGAGGTGCATGAAAAATGAAAGGCAATTCATACCACATACGTTACTAAAATATCCCTGGAATCAATTGGGATTCCAGACAATTTCGGGAATGTGTAGCTGTTCGAGAAATTTTACAATAATAACGTCATTCCATGGATGAATCCCGTGTAGTGAATCCCATTTTACAAACCTGTTTTACAATTTTTATTAGTTACGTTACTTCATTCAATTTCTTTTTATCGTTGCTATTTCTCTTTACACTCGATTTCATTATACTTTATAAAAGAACGGGTACACGTGAGCCGATGAGGAATTTGAACCATGCGAAAGACGGGGGTATAAATTATACAGTTTACTTATTCTTTAACTGACTTTTATTTATATCGAAACAACTTTTAGATAAACGGGGTAATGTGAATGGGGAATTAACGTTAGCATTTTAGCCGGAGAGAGACAAAAGAATATTCTAAATTTACAAAAACATCGTAATATAAAAAACACCTTATTAGGCCAACGGCCGTCCGATGACTGGCGATGGGCCTTCTCTCTCCTCTAGACCCATTTCGGGCTGTTGCCAATTTGTATTTTTATATTTTTAATTTCACAAACGATTATTAATTTTTTATTTAACAATTTAATTGAACTTTATTAAATTCTTATAAATTCTTAGGCGAATGCTCTTAAGCACCGTTCTGTGTTACCTTCATGATTATTTCATCATATATAAATATATATGCACTGCCTGTAGTAATTTATTTTCATCTCATTACATTTTATTGTAATTCAATGAGAAATTCTACACATTTAGATATTTTGTATAATTTTAAAAAAATCAACAAAAACCTTTAAAATTTTCACATTTGCATAAAATACTATTTCACACTAATAATCAATTTACAACCTGTAACGAATCTGTTACGTGAAAAATGGATAATTTTCTGAACACTGGTTACAACACATTTCAAGTTCACAATCTACTCCAGCGATTTCTCATCAAGATCGCTTTACATTCGAAACAATTATTTATATAGTTATACAGTTACTATCAGTGCATCATAGAAAGAACAAGAAAACGTTTATATAAAATACTGACCAGAGCGCGCATACTATTTCACGAAACACAAAACAAATGTGGGCAATAATCGCACCCTTTCACTTATAATTTCATTTCATAATAATCAGTACATTAATTTCTGGACGTTGTTTAGATCACAATCCGCAAGCTGACAACGGACTTCTTCAATTTTCAATCGCAGCTCTCCTGCTCACTTCGCTAGAATGCAAGGGGTTGCATCTCCATGCAACAGTAGAGCACGTTTGAGGTTCCGCTCTCTCTCCAAATTGGCGAAAAAAACAAGAAGAGTTACATCCAATTCTAAGAGGATAAAGGGGTGGAAATATACTGAAAGTGAAAGCACGCACCGGAATTGGACGGAATTTGCAATTCTAGAAGTCGACGAAGAAACTCGCCTCTCTCATCTCGACTTTTGTCGGTGAACGTTGCTCTTCCTACGTCCAGCTGAGAGACTCTCTTACTGGCAAAATCCAATCGATCCCTTCGCCGTAGGCGATTTCACAACGAACCTACTGTATGTTTCTTAGACGTAGACTCGTTCAAACTCTCGTGGTTTGCCTACCGAGTGCTAAAACACATATTTAGGGGAGCATCGAGCAGCGGCAACAGGAACTGCCCTAAAAATACCAGTAGACCATATGGGACCGAAACTGTCCTGCACCAAGTCCCTGAGCATTCGGTTTCGTTTCCCTCACTCTTCTCTCTTCTTACTTCTCGTCTCTTCTCTTCTCTCTCTCTCTCTCATCTCCTCTCTCTTTCATCACCTAAATCGGGTCAACTAAACTCAATGGATGAAATTTGAATCCAACATAGTTGCTTCCAAATCGAGCCCCTCGAAATTTTGACAAAAAATATAAAAGTTTGTACTGCTACTGATTATCACTTTTTCGTATTTAATTTACCGAATTTTCTCGACACTTCACTTCGAAACAATAACTATAATTTGCTATGGCTAAATTTACGGAAAAATATGACAAATCTCAAAAATTTCGCAAAAATTTAATCACGCCTACCTACCAATAAGATCACTTATGGCAGTTACATCGGAGAAGATAATAAAAAAATCATCAAACGCAACGAAACAAAACTGCACAGTAGAAACATAAAATCACCCATACATAGTAACCGTTATTATAATTAAAAAAAATATTATTATTCAAACTACCTTCAGAAATCACATCGATACATTTAAATATAAAAGACAAAAATGAAACCCAGAAACTTCATGTCATCAATTCCCGATAATCAATGAACCATCTTATACTTTGTGGGGAGCATACATAGATTACCACAGCGCTACTGGCAATCTAAAAGGCTCCATTTCCGGTCAACACTCAAGCTAAAGTTTCAATTGCACAAGTAAACCCAAATGAAGTTTAAAAAAATAACAAGTTTTCCAAAACAGAATCATTAAATATAAAAAATTTAAATATTAATGACGAAAAGTACTTTAATACATTAATTCCAACCTGAAACGCTAAATTTCATAGGAAGAACACTCGTAGTTCACAAATTACATCTGAGAGACAACTCTCTCTCCTTCAGCACAAAACTTAGTATGGTTTGTAAATCACAAGAATTCCAGTAATTTATCGTTTTCAAGTGAAACTAAATACAAATTTACATCGTTATTCTAAATAAGAATAGATATTATGAACCCAAAACTACAGCACAACCTACTACGTAAAAAAAAATTAAAACAAATCATTGCATAATGAAGAGTGTTCGCTTTGTGTTGTAAGCGAACCTCTATAAAATATACCTAACCGAACAAACTGCATTTACACCGTGAAATAATTTTGTAATATTTTCTATGCAAACGCGCGAATGTAAAAAAAAAACATTTTTCATTATATATACGCAAATTACAATGTTAAACAAAAACACTCATCACAATAAAATCTAATTTCAGAATAAAAATTTAATCAGCCTATCCGTACAAAATATCACTTCGAATTTTCATTAAAACATGAAAAAAAATGAAAAATTAGGCAACAAGAAGCCAGCCCACCTATAAAATAAAAATGAATGAATATATAAAAAAAAAAAAAAACTTAATTTACCAAAAGAATTTACGAAAACAATTCCTGTATTTCGATTAAACAAATTTTTATCTTTTTATAAAAAAATTAGCTTACTTTGAGTTCTCACAATTTATACACGGCAAGCATTTGACCTTAAAGCGTCCGAATTTGACCCAGTATAATTTAGTGTCTTTAACGATTATTTTTCGAGTTTAACCCTTAAAATGACAATGATCTACCTTAAACTAGAAAGCGAAAAACGAAAGAGAACTTAAACTACAAAGTGATCCTTAAAATTATACACATATGATGGTCATGTGTCGCTTGCAACCCTTAATTATATACATTCAGTTAAAGAATAATCTTAAAAACTGCCTACTAGATACTGGAAATTTTTTTACTTAATCTTTTACAATTCGAATATATACATATATATATATATATATATATATATATATATATATATAACCTAGAAATACGTTACAATACAAACCAACCTTTGAAATCGATTGTATTAAATTTCATGTAATAATTTTATGACACCTAAAATAATTTACTGTCATATAAGTGTGAATTTTATTTACTAATTATTATTATTATCATTATCACCATCATTTCCAATGTCGAAATCATAAGCACAAAACAATTTTTAAACACAAAGTAGGCAGGCTGTATAAAGAGTAATAAAAGTTAAAGAGGAAAGAAAAAAGAAGTGAGTCATCGGGCGGCCATTTCAAATTTTAAATGTCTCTCTCCACGACTGAAGAAAACGAGCGGGCGAAACAGAGTCTGACTCCATGAGAAGAAAAACGACTCACGAATTTCGACTCAAACTGACTCGAACGGTGGAAACATTCTGACTCAATGAAAATAAAATTTTTTAGTCGAAACGGTTGAAACTGACTCCAACGAGAAGAAAAAAAAACGACTGAAAATTTTGACCGCGAAATTTCGGAAGGGACGCGGAGAATTTCGAAAGGGAGGCGCCATCTTGAAATATAGTTGGGAATCGGAATTTGCTTGCAAATGGGGTACACAATGCATTTTACTATTTAAATAATCGAAATAGAATAGCTACCAATTTTATAAATACTATAAAACGGTTAGCAATGTAATATAGCTGAAACATAAGGCGCGTACAGAAGACGTGGAATGCCCGTATTTGAATGTAATAGGGCCACCGCTTGCCACCAAAATATTTAGTGAATCCCATTTTACAAAACTGTTTTACAATTTTTATTAGTTACGTTAATTCATTCAATTTCTTTTTATCGTTGCTATTTCTTTTTACACTCGATTTCACTATACTTTATAAAAAAACGGGTAGACGTGAGCCGGTGAGGAATTTGAACCATGCGAAGAGACGGGGGTATAAATTATACATTTTACTTATTCTTTAACTGACTTATATTTATACCGAAACAACTTTTAGATAAACGGGGTAATGCGAGGGGGGAATTAACGTTAGCATTTTAGCCGGAGAGACACACAAAAGGATATTCTAAATTTACAAAAACATCGTAATATAAAAAAACACCTTATTAGGCCAACGGCCGTCCGATGGCTGGAGATGGGCCTTCTCTCTCCTCTAGACACATTTCGGGCTGTTGCCAATTTGTATTTTTATATTTTTAATTTCACAAACGAATATTAATTTCTTATTTAACAAAACTTAATTGAACTTTATTAAATTCTTATAAACAAACGTTTAATTCTTAATTAGACATTACTACACCCAAGTGAATTAAAATAGCACAGGGGGTCCCTATTTTTAAAGTAGATAGCTATCCAATGAATCCCTTCACCACCAATAACATCGGTATTCACAATAAGACAACCGTATTCTCTCGTAGTTGGCAATTTCAATGTTTCATTCTTTGGAAACACCGATAAATTTGGAGCGCGTGATTCTTTGACTATTCATTATTTTCTGAAGTGTATTCGCGTCCATTTTAAGTCAGTGACAACGCCCCTAAATCTGTCATCTTCTATTAGGGCTTGTGACTCGAGGTATACTAGTGTACTAATAGGCGCGTCTATCGGCTTGGCGCATTCCAATCTGACTGAGCTGTTTCCACTCTGTTGTGGACTTAAGTGTGTATTTACCAAGCAGATAAGTCAGGTGTGATGTCAAACGGATAAAGGTTAAATTGATCGATGAATTCTTTCTGCGTTACCCCAATCCCGAGCTCATCACAAGCACCTGTAATATGGGCCAGATTACTATATGTTCTCGCGCATAGCGGAACACAGCGTATCCATAATCCCGCCCAACGCAACGCCATTGACGTATAGAGTTATATTTTTAAGGCCGAAATTCTCGAATTTAAAGACATTCTTTTTATATTTTCCATTCACCGAAGGGTGTTCCTGCATTCCAATTAATATCCTTTCAGGTAGAACTCCCAAAGCCACGTTTTCTATCTGTTTCGATGCCAACCCTGCTGGCAATGTGTATAGTTTGATCTGTACTCTGTTAATTGGGTATTTTACAGTGACATGTAGTAAATTTTTCTCTATTTCTATTTGTTTAGGCGAACTTAATTTCACACGGTGTACGCGAAGGTATGTTTCAACAATATGACTCACAACAGGCTTTGCACCCTCTTTTTGATCAGCTCCCAGATTTAAACAAATCTCAGGATTCGTGCTGGTGAGCTTTATTTTCATATCCACCCCATTTACAAGCAACTTCTCCTGGAATGTGAAGTCTGTATGCAGGCGTCCAAAACACTCATATCTTATTTTTAGAATTTTTATATTTGTCTTTTATACTACTTTCGTCTTTAGTCTGATAATAGCCCTCGGCAGTTAAAAAGGTATCCTTCGCTTCTTTTGAAAAGTTCAGCACATTTTCCAGATAGGCTCGTAGGTGATAGTACCCCGTTCCTGCCGAGATGTTGACCTGATTTAAATATACATCACACTGGTTGAATATAGAGTGCAGAAAGTTTGTTTCAGGGTATACAGCATATGTGTCATCGCAGTCCGTTCCATCAGAATGAGCTATACGTAGTTTAGCGTACATGTGCACACAGCTTGGATAAAAAAAGTAAGGGCCTGAGCTGGGTATCACGAATTCTATAGGAGCACTCGGGAAACTAATTGTGTTTAACGGGTTAATTGTAATAAAGTCACTGTGCTCAATAGAAACTGAGTTGGGGGCATGTCAAAGAGGGACAGCTCCGATCTACAACATTGTGAACTACACGGATGGATGAAGCGGACCATGACGAGTCAGAAATAGTACCACCTCTCTCGACAAATAGTAAACAGTCTATGATTCATGAGAGCAATATCCTTAGCTTATATCAGTCAAAAAAATGGTCAACCATAGGTTTCAGTCCCTTAGAACACTTCTTCTTTTTTGATGTTTTTTTACGTTTAACGCCACGTGCTGATAACCCCTTCCTCCGGACAGGCCTCTTCTTCTTCCCACCACCACGCATTTTTCTCTTTGCATCTTTGATGATTTCGTCCCGTGTACGCCTTAAGTGTTTTTTTTAGAGCTTTTTAGGTTTAGCCCCCGCCATTATGTCTTTTGCTGTGTTAAGACGTGATTGTAGCGCTTTACTCCCAAGGTATCTGGCGTCCCTCTTCAGGAAGGGGACAGCCGTGCGTAGTATGGTTGAAAAAATGGACCCAATTCCACTCCCACGCTGGTATCTCACATTTCGATAAACTGTGAAAGGCTTTCGTTCCATTATAACTCAGTGCGTCGAAAGTGCACCTTCACTGTTAAGCTCCCATCACCGGATGGGAAACTTTTTCCCTCAATCGTTCTTATATATATTGAGATATTGGTTGATAGATTAATCGCGACATTCATATAATGGTGTTTGTTATATGTAATGCTGAAACTCCTCCCTGTATCGTTGGGAATGTGAGCAATGCGCAGCAGGCGTGCCTGGGTATCCCCAACAAACTGGTGCTCCGCTATATTGCTGTAAATATAGCACATATCTGGAGGTGTATAGCCATCACTCAATTTCTCCAATTTCAACTGATACATTAGGCTGGACAAGTCATGCTGTGCCTCGTGAAATGTATCTCTTTGGATGGCAGCTCCATATCTCCCCTCGGTTATAATTTTGAACCCTCCTTTGTCTTTAATATTTCTGTTAACCTGTGATTTTAGGATCAGAGTATATGCATGTGGATCTTTGTTTATGATTTCATATACTAAATCAGTCGTAAGACTTGAGCTTTTTAAACTACCATTTAAGTCTCTCACAACATCCTCGGCCGCACCATAGCGGCCCCGGTCTAGTGTTACTACTGTAATGTAATATATTGCAACCCCATTCAGGGCGGTACGCATGGTTTCATCCCTAGTTACCCCTGCATTTTCACACTCACGACAGTCTCTAAGAACTGTAAAAACGGTTTCTTTATAATCTTTACTTGAAAAAAGGGTATACAACTGAATTTCGCATATTCCAACCTCATACGTATCACGACCCAATTGAATGGGTCCATGGAATTCTGTTACAAAGTTGGCCAGGGTGTTGTAGGGTGTACAGACAGAGAAGAAGAGGACGATAGTGTGACGTAGAAATGGTTATGCGCCATGTTGCATACTATTTAAGCTTCATTATTGCATCAGCTTTTATATAGGTGTTAAAGCTTTCTGGGTACCCTAGCCATTTCACCAGGTGCATTTTTCTCTTTCCTGAACTTTTGCTTCCTAAAATTTTTTCAATTTTAATTTTAAACACGTTCTTTCTAAATCAAATGTCACTTTCTGCAACTCCTCGCGGTAAACGCCTCATCGTCTTTAGGTCTCATAGCTCTAATTTTAAAAATCTCACGTGTCCAACCTTGCTCAAACCCCTTCGCGAATTTCTTTCCCGAACCCGACAGCCTTACGTAATCATTGATTTTGAAACGCACAGAGTGTGGTGGTGTTCTACGAATATCTCTTCTCACATCAGGCTCTGTGCGCGTACGTCTTTCTAAAATCTCGTTAGGTGTTGTCCCAATCGTGCGATGGTGTGAGCGGTTGTATGATGAGGCCAATGATTCCAGAATGTCTATATATCTGTATGTGTTTTTATGTGTAAAATAGCGATGCATGCGTTCCTTTATGGTACGTTGAACTCTTTCAGCTAAAGACGCCTTATGTATAGAATTTGTAGTGTAGTAGCTGATATTAAACTCTGTCAACATGTTCTGAAAAGCTCGGCCTATAAATTCTTTCCCCAAATCCGTACAAAAACAGCCAGGAACCCTGTTTTTTTTCAACATCAACGTTTTGGTATTTTAGCAACTGTTTCAGGCGATTTATTTTTCAGAGGAATAAGCCACAAATATCTAGAGAATACATCTATTATGAAGAGGATGTAGTGATGACCATCGTTATACACTGAATATCTTTGCATGTCTTTTAAATCTGCTTGCCAAATAGAGTTAATCGATGCAGCTGTTGTCTTGCCTGTTTTAAACCTTTTTCTCATAAGCTTATGAAGTGTATAAGCGTCCTGCCTGCTCCCGCAAAAACCTCTCAACATCTTTTTCCCCTACTCCATCATTGTAAACACTTCTGTACGGTCTATCAACGCCTCCGTAGGAGCCTGGGTTAGAAATGTCATAATAATGTCTTCTTAATATGTTAGCCATTTGCGGATTTTAGAGGCACGTGGATAGGGTTGACCGTTGTTGTTGTTTGGCCTCTTCTTGCTCCTCTTTAAAGGTGCTACCGCTGGGGGTGATGGCGTTCTCAGTTGTGGCACATGCGAGGCATGTTCCAAGTCTTTTAACCTCTTCAGATTTCCTATCAATGTTTTGGGGACATTTATTTGTTGTAGTCTTGCTTTAATATGCTTCCATCCTGATGGTGAGGGTCTATTCCACTTTCTCACCATATCGTGGACGATGTCAACGATATTCGAGCCCTGTACCTTTGTTCCTTCCGCAATAATCTCACCTGTGTCAGTCCACTATATGTTGGGATCCTCACTCAATAGATTATAAAGACTTAAACTTTTATTCCTCAATGTATGTAGGAGGGTGCTTTTTAATACATGCTCGATATGTTTTGCGGCCGACCCGTTATTCTTTGTTTGGTTAGCTTTAACGTCAGACACAGGTCCTATGTCGCCATGCTCATCGTTGTCCGTGCTGTGCCTAATAATCACGGGGATTTCTGTCGGATTCTTATAATTTTCGTACTCGTGAAGAAATTTCTGCAGAGCTTCTTGGTATAAGATTTTTTTCTCATGCGGTGTTTTTTCACTGTTTAATAGGGCTAACAATTCGCTTTCCATTCTTTCAAGCCTGCTTCTACGGGGTTCTAGAACCGGGATTCTTTGAACTTTGCAGTGAAGCATACACCTCGTGTGGAATCACTACCACTTTCTTCATTATATTAATCTCGTCAGTAAAGGCCCCAAAACTGAAAATAAGATGGGTACGAATGAACCCCCTCTTTGTACAATAATTCGTTTTTTCTTCCCCACAGTCTGATTTTTACCAGCGAGTGTATGTATTATGTTCTTGTAACGGCATAGGTGAGCCTTCTGAGGGGGTTTCATTGATATATTGCAATTTATAACGTTAAGGCAGATTTCACAGATGCATTTTAAAAATTCGGAGTTCATATTTTTAGCAAACATCTGTTGCATTGAGCGGGGCAATCGATAATAGATTTTTATTAATTCGTGGTATTTCTTTAGCCTCTTTGTCTTTCTGGAATATACACCATTTCAGGCTCATTTGAAAATATATTCGTTCTTTGAAGCACCCAAAACGTGTTTCGAGGATGAAGGTCACAAAGCAAATATCCTTAACGTTGACTTGTAGCTTCTTTATAAACTTCCAAAAACTTCTTAAACTGATTCGGGAACATTTGATTGGCTAATACCCCAATTTATGACACATCTCTACGTTGCGCGAATAAGACTAGATATTGTGTATTTAACGACACATTGCGCATGTATCTATTTTTGAAAAATAGATTCTGATTGATGAACAACACGCTTATGTTAAGATGGTGGGAGAACACTGTTAATGTCTCGGCAAACGTTTTATCCATTTCCAACATGAGATCGTCAATTACAATGACTGTATGTTCATTTCCCTTTAACGAAGTAACGTCATATACACCTTTGTGGAACAAAATATCATCTTTGTACTCGTTGAATACTGATTGATACGTCGAATAGCACCATTTAACTTTATGCACAAATTTTGAGAATATCTCTTCCTTTTCTTTAATGATTTTAAGCATAAACACAGTTTTACCACATCCTGTAGGGCCAGATATAATACACGTGGATGGGCTCGTGAACCTGAATTTTTCTACAGAATCCACCTCTAACACGTCACACTCCTAAGTGGTTCATTTACAAAATATAATAAAAATTTAAGTGGTGTTCCTTATATACTACAGTCTTGTTTTTCCTTTTCTTCCACAGAACCGTGAATGACGATGAGGTACAGTATCATGTCCCCATCATCGATATTACAGAAGACCCCGATGACAGTGTAATTGTTGTCACAGACTCCACCCCCGTCAACGAGCCCACACCAACGACACCTGTACCACCACGCGACAATTCAAAGCGGAGGCATGCTGAAGAGCCTTCCACGTCAGGTATAAAGCGTGCCAGGAGTGCACCGGTTGTTAGACCCTCAGTAATTGAGCCCCAACCTTCTACGTCCTACGACACAACCCCCACAATAGTACCTTCCTCAAATAAAAATGTACCCCCTTATTCCTGTTCAATTGTTATATAATGTTATAATGTTATAATGTTTCAGACCAACAAAGACCCTAGGATCCACTCATGGCTGGTCTACCTAACTGTGTTCGTAATTGTGTATTGTGTATGTCCTCCGTGGTGGCGGAGGGGACCTACAATTTTACGTGGGTTCCGAACCACAAGAACATAAGAAATTTATGTAAAACTGCCTGTACATTGGCAACGACCAATTTTTACAAACTAAATAATTATCAATTTAAAACTATTAATTATCGATTTAAAACTAAAGATAGAATCTCTGGATCCAGAGGATCAAGTCATAATAGACTACTATCCACAAATATGTTACACTCTATATCTATTTATAACCGACATGCAAATATATCAGATCCAAAGAATCCAGTCAATTTCATTACGGTATCCATCATACTAGTACCTTGCCAACGAAAAATAAGTCACGGTCCATATCGATTGCGGACCAAGTCAAAATTTACAACCATATACATTACATATAGGAGGAAAAGTGTAGGTGTGGCTGTAAAGACTGTACAGTAATGTAGAAATGTGTGTGCACCCATTTGGGTCTCCCATTTAAAGGTGTTTGTGGGGCAAGTGAAGATCATGAGTTTTTCAATACCTCACAGTACTATGGGGGCACCGCTCGCAGAGGAATCTCTTTAAATGGGTGTGTAAGGACAGAGAGTATCCCCTAACCCAAGACGCTGCCTCCCTATATCCCACAACACTTGTGTTGAGCTGTGGGATCTATCCCCACAAAGCCTTAATTTTACTACCTTAAACTATACCCAATCTATCAACATATGCGTCTAATCGATTTTTAAACATGTTTATAGACGTGCTACTAATTACTTCTACCGGCAAACTATTCCAGCTATTTACTATTCTATGCGTAAAAAAGTTTTTGGCAACTGCTGTCTCGAACCTTCTACTTGTCAACTTACACCCGTTATTTCTAGTCCTATTATATTGAGATATTTCGAAAAAGCTATCTCTATCTACGTTATCGAACCCATTCATAATTTTGAAAACCTGGATTAGATCACCCCTTAACCTCCTAGTCTCGAGTGTTGTCAATTTTAACTCCTTAAGCCTATCCTCGTACGACTTTGACCTAAGCGACGGAATCATCTTAGTTGCTCGTCTTTGAACTCTTTCGATTTTGTCTATATCTTTGCGCATATGCGGATTCCAAAATTGGACCGCGTACTCCAAATGGGGTCTAACTAATGATTTATAAAGGGAACTATAATATCGCGCGATTTGTACTCAAAATTTCGAGCTATAAAACCTAACACTTTGTTCGCCTTATTGACCGCTGCTGTACTTTGTTTCGCTACTTTTAAATCACCAGTGACTATAACTCCTAAATCTTTTTCCTGCTCTACGCTTGTTAAATCTTTCCCTGACATACTATACGCAAAATTACCGTTACGCGAACCTATATGCAAAATTTTGCACTTATCACGTTAAATCTCATTTGCCATGTGACTGACCAATCAACGATTTTATTCAGATCTTCCTGAATTTTACCTCTATCTTCGTCATTAATCGCCCTACCACCCAGCTTCGTGTCATCCGCAAACTTTGAAACTGTACTGACTAGGCCGACATCTAAATCGTTATATATATAAGAAAAAGCAAGGGGCCCAATACAGAACCCTGAGGAACGCCACTCGCTACATTAGCCCAACACGACTCCGCTCCATCAACGACCACCCTCTGTTTCCTACCTCGCAACCACTCTTCTAGCCAATTTATTACTACACCCCTGATTCCATGAGCCTTAGTTTTTTCAATGAGTCTTTTGTGCGGCACGGTGTCAAACGCTTTTTGAAAATCTAAATACACTACATCAACCGCCCGATGTCTATCGTAAACGTCAACCACGCTTTGGAAAAATTCTAAAAGATTAGTTAAGCAAGATTTGTTTCGCCTAAATCCGTGCTGCGTATTTCTAACTAGTTATGGAATTCTAAGTGTTCGACTATACGATCCCTAATTATTGATTCCAGTAGCTTACCTACAACAGACGTTAAACTGATTGGCCTATAATTTCCCGCCGCACCTTTATCGCCTTTCTTAAAGATAGGTGTTACGTTTGCTAACTTGAAATTATCTGGTACGCACCCCTCAGAAATAGACGCATTAAAAATCTTTGTTAGCGGCACAACAATGCTATCTTTTAATTCTTTTAGTTGTATGGGATATATGGAATCCGGCCCCGGTGATTTACGCGTTTTCATTTTATCAATATAGCGCATTACTCCCCTTCACTAACGACAATATTATCCAAAATATTACCATTATCAAAAGGTATTATGTCTATGACCGTAGGGATATTCGTTACATCTTCTATAGTAAAAACTGACGTAAAAAATTCGTTTAGCAAGGTAGCCATTTCCTTGTTTTCAGAAACTAGATCTCCGTTTACATTTTTCAATGGCCCAAGACACTTTTTACTGGATTTCTATTATTGACGTATTGAAAGAATCGCTTGGGGTTTTCTTTACCGTCACGAGCTATGGAGATTTCAAATTCGCGCTTGGACTTTTTTATTACACTTTTCGCTTCACGCCTCAGAGATATGTAGTTGTTTCGTAACAACAAATTGTCTTTATCGCACTTATGTCCTATAAGCCCTATCTCTACTCTTTATAATGTCTCCTACTCTAGAAGTAAACCACAAGGGCTTGTTGTTTACTTTCGCACGCTTAATTTTGTACGGTACACATTCCTCATTTATAGTCCTAAATACTGTTTCGAACGATTCCCACATTAGTTTTGCGTTGGAGTTCCCCATCACGTTTTCCCAATTGACGTGTGACAATTTATTTCGAAATTTAAAGTCTGCGTGCTGGAAGTTAGGAATTTTAGTCGAGTTAGTTGGTTTCGAGTGACTTACTGAGAGGACAAACTCTACCATATTGTGATCGCTATTGCTTAACGGTTCTATTACTTGAAGATCAGTAATTAGCCTATCATCCGTAGTTATTACTAAATCTAAAATACTGTCCAACCTCGTAGGTTCCCCAACCTTTTGAATAAGAAAGCTATCCTCGAGAAAATTAACTAAACGATTACCTTCCGCGTCTCCCTGCATTGTATCGTAATTCACGTTGGCGCAATTAAAGTCACCCATAACTAAAGCCTGCTCACTACCGATTATTCTCTTTAGTTCACGATATAACGCTTCGTCCGTATCAGCTGTTTGATTAGGGGGCCTATATATAACCGCAACAAGAAGTTTGAAGTCGTTTAATTTAAGTTCTGCTATAGTCGAATCTATCGGTTCTGGAATTGAGTGCTTTACTTCTATAACGTTCGCAATATTATCTTTGATATACAACATAACACCGCCTCCTCGCCTACCTATTCTGTTTTTAACAAAAAGTCTATAACCTTTAATTTGATACTCCCCTACAAAGTCACGTGTTTCAGTGCTAAGCCACGATTCATTTATCGCAATTAAATCATAGTCTTTACAAGCAATTAAAGAAAAAAATTCATTTTTTTATTTCGTAGGCTACGAGCATTTAAGGATAGAACCTTCAAATTGTTTGTAATTACGACACCTTCGCGAGCGCAGGGGAAATTTGTGAATTTACGCTGGGACCGTTCGAGTTACGGCAGCCTGAAAAGAAGAGACAGTATTA
This sequence comes from Bathynomus jamesi, assembly GCA_023014485.1. Lineage (NCBI taxonomy): Eukaryota > Metazoa > Arthropoda > Malacostraca > Isopoda > Cirolanidae > Bathynomus > Bathynomus jamesi. The sequence continues at coordinate 392,340 of JAJOZX010000452.1, forward strand.
TGAAATAGTCTTCCTAAACGCGCAGCTCCAATCATTAAGATGAAGTCCATCTTCGAGGAACAAGTCCCTCCTGCCGTAGAAACTGTTCCAAAAATTCGCAAATGCACTCCTTCCTGTTGGCAAAGAGACTTTAGGTTATTGTTAATATAGGTCGCCTTGCTGTAGAAATCGTTACGTTGGATAATTCGAGGAAGTATACCTGTTAAACAATCTTATTAGTTTTCTCCTTTAGTCGCTCTATAAGTCCCTGTACCTAGCCAGCAGTTCTTCCGATCTAGAATTTAAAACGTTATTAGTACCGACATGAATAACATACGTTGTGTCCTCGGCGGTACCGTCTGTAAAATGGTCAACACTATTAGTTATATCCTCCACCCTTGCACCAGGGTAGCAGTAACGGCGCCTACGACGAGGGTTTCTCCCACAGAATTCCTCGAGCTGCCCTCGAACAATGGAATCGCCAACGAGTCGTATTTCCGGTTCATCAGCATCTTCGAAACCTAAAACAGAAAACTTATTGCTTGTTATTACTGGTAGACAAGTCTTTGCTTTTCGCAATGGGGCTCCAATTCCGGGTACATCCTCCACAACAGCAGCAGCTTCTCGTTCTGTAGAGTATGGAGCCATATATAGCAATGGTGTTGAACACGGAGGCGCGTAGTTTAACGTATTGTGGAGTTTGCCCTTCAGAACCGCAACGAACGTGAAGTCAGGACAGGACAAGGCTCATTTTTAAAAGCTGTGTGAGAGATCGTACAAGGCCCCTACTTATTTTAGGACGGTCAGGAGCAACATATCTCCCCATCCATAATATAAGGGCTCTTTCCGCGAGTTACTGTATGATAAAAGTCGGAAATATGGAAGGCATCATGATTTGTGTAAGGGATGTCTTGAGTTTGCGGATGATAAAGTGAAACATTTAAAGATTGCCACACGGTATGTGAGCAGTGTAAAAGCTCCAAATGTGAAAGCCGTGTAGTTGAAGCTGAAAAGAGGGACTGTGATGTACGTAGACACACATTTTTCAATAATTGTTTTGAGCTCCATAAGTCAATTGGCACGTGCAGGAAAATGAAAATCTGTGAATGTGGTATGTTTCATATGATGGATAACACTAGGCAACAAAGATTTTGTTACAGAAGACCAAATAGGTGCTCCTAGCTAATTTCGGTATGCTGATTTCAAATCTATAATTAGATTTTTTCTATCACGTCTAGATTTTGTGTAAAATGCAAATCACTTTTAGTAAAATTTTCTACCACGTCCAGATTTTGGTTTTAATCGGCTTAATGCCAGTAATATGAAACTTGCTTTTCAAGGTTAAAGCAATTTTTTTTGCCAACTATATACAAATTCGAACAATTTTGATAAATAAAATTTATCCCGAGTTGGCAACACTGAGTCAAGAGCATAGTAACGGGCAACGGCCCAACGGTCAGTCGCTACGTGACAGTCAAGCAGAACGGTTGTTGAAGCTCTCTGCTGATGAGCAAGTGACAGGTTGTGGTGACTTGTGTGTTTTTATAGCATTTGTTTTGTACTACGTTGTGTATTTCTTTTTATTTTGCACATCGTAATAATTACTTTCTACGTTTTTTCAGATATTGTATGGTAATTCAAAATGGCATCAAATAGACGTGCTTGTGTAAATCACCCAGACAACTTCTGCTTTGTCTGTGGACAATATACACCTAAGCCACAACGTAGAAACATAACAACAAAGATTAAACTTGCCTACAAGTGTTATTTTGACTATAAGTTAGGAGACCAACAGAGGGACTGGGCACCACATATTTGCTGTGCACAGTGCAATGCAATGTTAATAGCTTGGATGAATGGTAAAGGAAAAGCTATGCCGTTCTCAGTCCCCATGGTTTGGCGTGAGCCGAAAAATCACTTCAATGATTGTTATTTTTGTTTGACAAAGATTGCTGGTTTCACAAAGAAAAACAAATCAAAGATCACGTACCCAAACTGCGAATCAGCAATGAAACCAGTACCACATGATGAAACAAATCCACCACCAGTTCCACCAGCAACGATAACAGACAGCAGTTCATCTGAAGATTCTGCTAGTGATATAGAAACAGGGAAAGACGGCATATATGTTCCAGATGCAAATATTTCCCCACATTTGTTAAGTCAAGCGGAGTTAAATGACTTAGTGCGCGATTTGGAATTACCAAAAGAAAAGGCAGAGTTGCTTGGTTCAAGACTTCAAGAATTTAATCTTCTCCAACCAAACACCAAAGTTTCCCATTTCCGCCATCGCCATTTGCAGTTTTCATCATTTTACTTACAGGAAGAAAACGTTTGTTTCTGCCACGATATCAGTGGTCTGATGCAAGGGATTGGCTGTCGCTATGATCCAAAAGAATGGAGACTGTTCATTGACTCTAGTAAAGCTAGCCTTAAAGCTGTATTACTGCACAACGGCAATGAAAAACCTTCAATACCTGTAGCACATGCCACTGGCCTTAATGAGACTTATGAATCGATGAAACTGCTGCTAAGACTCATCAAATATAAGGACCACACATGGAATATTTGTGGCGACCTTAAAGTTGTATCATTACTTCTTGGGTTACAGTTGGGCTACACAAAGCATATGTACTTTTTGTGTCTATGGAACAGCAGAGATGACGAGAACCACTACAAAAAACATGATTGGCCATCTAGAACTGAACATGTTGTTGGTAAATACAATGTGAAACACCCAGCACTTATTGACCCTCAGAAAGTACATCTTCCACCACTTCACCTTAAACTTGGCCTTATGAAAAATTTCGTGAAGGGTATGGATCATCAAGGTAGTGGTTTCCAATATTTAAAGGATAAATTCAAAGGAATATTGACAGATGCTAAGCTAGAAGCTGGAGTTTTCACTGGACCACAGATCCGCAGTGTCATCCACGACTCATCGTTTCCATCTAACCTAAATGAGAATGAACTAGGAGCATGGACATCTTTCGTTGAAGTTGTCAAAAATTTTCTTGGAAATCCAAAGCTGAAAACTATCGTAAACTCGTAGAAAACATGCTTAAATCTTATGAAATAATGGGATGCAGAATGTCTTTGAAAATTCATTTTTACATTCTCATCTTGACTTCTTCCCGGCCAACCTTGGGGCTGTAAGTGACGAGCATGGTGAGCGCTTCCACCAACAGATCTCAGTTATGGAAAACAGATACCAAGGTAATTTCAACCCAAATATGATGGGAGATTATTGTTGGTTCCTGCAGAAGGAGAGCTCGTCATCCTACAAGCGACAAAGGAAGAGGACACACCAAAGTTTCACTTAAGAACAGGAATTTGCCTTTCAGTAGTAACAACAAAATACTAACGCGCTTTGGGTGGATGGTTGGGCGCAGGGGTGGTAACCCCGCCAGCGGAATTCCGCTGTCTGTCTTAAGCCAGAATAAAGGAGGAAAGACATCCCTGTTCACTAATTATTTAAGTATGCTTAACATAAAACGTGGCACGGAAAAGTAGCTTAGACGGCTTTCGTAATAGAAGCGGGTGAGAAAAAAAAAATGAAAAATAGGGGTTTTCGGTTACACAAAATCTGGACGTGATAGAGAAATTTTGATATCATATCTGAAATCAGCATCAGCGCTTTAGTAGGAATCAGTAGTTCACGTGTCTGTAACAAAAAAAAAGTTGAAATTTGTTGCCTAGTGTAATTGGGGGGATTTCAAACATAAATGTTATGAAATTCACTGTTCTACATGCCATAAGAAATATAAAGCTGTTGGAGTAAAGCATGTATGTTATATGAAAGACACTAAGCCTAAAAACAGATCTTGTATAACTGTGTACTACGATATAGAAATATATACGATTGCTGAAACCAGAGATTATCCCACATCTACTTGTAAGCCAGACTACCTGCGATGAGTGCATGGAGGTCGAGTGTAATGAGTGTCACAAATGTGGTAAACGGAGAAACGTTTTTAAAACGACTGCATACGACACTCCCGTGAAACTCTTTGTGTCCTATATTGTCAAGTTAGCGGACAAGTTCAAAATAATGACTGTGTATATTCTTGCCCATAACGGCTTGAGCACGATTCATCTGAGATATTTACAGGTGAGCCCTTGAAAAGAGGAAACAAACTTATACAGATGCAAATAAGAGGTAATGTACAGTTTAAAGCTACTTTATTATTCACCTTGTAAATTAGCCAATCTACCCAAGGTAATGGGCGTAGCCGCCGAAGTTTCAAAATGATATTTCTCTTACACATTCCTCACTGCGAAACTTGAAATTACGTAGGACTACCTCCACCCAAACATTACTTTAACTATGGATGTATGAGTACAGGTGAAGATTTTGACCACTACTACAACAATTTTAATGAAACTAATCCTTACAATATAGCTGATGAATGTGAGCGTTATTGCGTGAATGATGTGCGCGTGCTTAGAGTATGTTGCAAGACGTTTAGAAGGATGTACATAGACCGTTTCAAATGCGATCCGTTGCAAGTCGCAAACACTATCGCCTCATTGTGCTTTACAGTGTTCAAAAACAATTTCATGCCTAAATACACCTTAGTCGTCATTCACAGAAACAACCCTCTCAATTATGGGCATAAGGCTATTTACTGGCTCATATCCATATAGCAACAGAAAGATGTATACATGAAGCATGCCCGCAACACGGGGGAAGTAACCATTAAGGTTAATAGTCGTGTTTTTTGGGGTTGATGGTCTAAGCGAAAACCGTGCCAACTGGTGAGAAGACTGTGTACTCCTTTAATGGCTGTTGGTGGCACGGATGCCCCCGTCCTGAGTGTGGAATCGAAGGAGATATCCATGGTAGATCTCCTGCTGACAGTCTTGCATGGACCCGCACCCGCGATCAGCTTATAGGCACCCAGTTCATTCACAAGATCTTGTTGGAGCATGAGTATGATGCAAGGGTGGAAACAGATGGACAATACCGTGAGTGATAGCTTGTTCGGAGGGCGTACAAATCCCTTCAAACTATACTTTCCGCCTACGGAGGGCGTGAAACTCCATTACTACGACTTCTGCTCTTAATACACCTACGTGATGAAGAACAATCTGTACCCCGTAGGTGCACCTGAAAAACTGGTAGGACCAGCCCTGCCCACCATCGAGGAGTTCTCAGCAAATTTAAACAAGAACTATTTCTGTCTTTCTTTCGTAGACGTGCTCCCCCCTCGTGATTTATGGATGCCGATCTTACCCGTCGTTATAGACCACAAGCTTATGTTTCCCCTGTGCGTGAAGTGCGCTGAGGAGAACAATGGGGCTTGTAATCACAACCAACCAGCGTAAAATCAGAGGCATATATACTACAAGCCCTGAGCTGTCCCTAGCCGTTCGCCATGGCTACAGAATATTGAAGATATATGAGGTGTGAAGGTTTCAGAAGCTACCCAAACTTTTCATGCCATGTATAAACACTTTTTTGAAGGATAAGGTAGAAGCATCAGGGTATCCGCGAGGAGTTGATATCGAAGATGCAAAATCGACTTATATTTAAAGTTACCGTGACCGTGAAGGGATACAACTTGACCGTTCTCAAATTGTAAAGAACCCATGAAAGCGCTTTAGTGCAAATATGTCTAAATAGTCTTTGGGGAAAATTTGCACAGATTACAGGCAAGGGGAACGTTCACCTAGACCAAAGTTATAACGAAGTGTGGGATTATGTCAACGCTCCCGATAAAGAGGTCATGGAGATCGTGAATGTAGGTAATACATACATAATAAAGTACAATACCAAATTGGCCACAGACACATCGCGTGTTTTAAAACATACCTGTAGCCAGCTTCACAACGGCATACGCACGCATCAAACTTTGGGGTCTATTGCATTCTCTTGGGCGGAGGGTTCTGTACGCCGACACAGATCGTGTGATATTCACAGCGAGGGAGGGGGAATACATGCCTCCTATTGGTGAAGTTCTCGGAGAGTTGACTGATGAAATCAAGGATGAGTATGGAGACATCACATACGCCGACTCTTTTGTCTCAACAGGTCCAAAAACGTATGGGGTACGGGTGAGGGTGGGGGAGGATGTGAAATATATCGTGAAGGATAAAGGTATCACGCTCAACCAGGCTTACCGACGGGTCATTAACTTTGACTCGTTGAAGGATCTAGTAAGCTTGGAAGACGAGGGCGATCAACCGCTCCAACTGACTGTAGGGACCCACAATTTCGGGCGCAGAAGCTAGGGGGCGTGAAGGAACTTAGGGGTACGAAGGTATGCCGTAACACCTATAGGGAACGTTACCAGATGCCTGGTACCTATGATACCGTACCCTTTGGATACCATAATCCTTGATTGTTATATATATATATATATATATATGTCTATTTACCTGTTAACTAGATGTTTATCTTGTTTATTACATGTATATATATATACACACCTTGAATAATTCGATGATATGCTTATTAAATAAATCGTGTTTAAATTAACGTTTCATTTTCTCCTTTGTGCGTATGTACAGTGCTTACAAGAAGTCTCACGCTTCTGTCTCGTCCCAAGCTAGTCTGTTAGGTATAAAATGGGCGGTCCTTATGGCAGCGGAGGTGTGTTCGGATTGGTGCACATAATTGTTCTAACACAATCAATGACGTCCATTATTACGTCACTTCTGCTACATTTAGTGTTTAAAATACAATGATTAAGAAGCAGAATGGAGCAAGTTTCGAGATGTTGGGATGGTTATGGAGCAATCCTAGTCATCATAATATTAGCTGGGCATTTCATTATACCGTCTCAATATATACTGCAGACTATAGAGAACGACTAATTCGGCAAATATCCCAAATCATGGCATGATACCTAAGTTATTTTGACGCAGGTCTAAATTATTTGCTCAAATGCAATTATTGTATTAAGTAATTGTTGGGAATTGTTGTCAATATTGTTGTTTGTGATATATCCTACGTGAAGAATCTAATGACCAAATTCCTCAGTGAACCTCTCATGCGCTCGCATTTCGAGGAAGTCACGTCGTCTCACTAATAGATAGTTTATCCTTGTTTTTAAGTGGTAACCTATTAAATGAACTATGTTAAACCTATTCCATCTTATGAAAGTCATTAGTCCTAAAGCAAGACTGGTGGGCCGTGAATCAGAGAAATTTGCATTTGATTTGTTCATCGTAATTATTACGTAATATAGTATACTGTATATAGTAGTATATAAGAGTTTATTGGTAGCATATCATATGACAATTCCCTAAACATGTGATGACCTCGATGTTGCCAGTTTTTATTTTTTTTCCTGAAACTATTACCTTCTCATAATTTGTTTCAACAATGCATATTTATCATCTCCACGAGCGTAGACATTGCAAGAAAAGATTATAACTAAGGATAAGTAAAGTTCTTTCATGGTCACAATATATACTTTTATAGATGTCAACATAAAAATATAATAAAATTCTATATTAACATAAATATATATTCGATACACATTTACGTCATGGCTTTAACATCAGTATTTCGTATAGCTTCCTCCAGCATCAATAATTTCTTGCAATCGTTGCGGCATAGAAGAGGCCAGATTGTAGGGAATGTTTGGTGTTCGGCGTAAGCTCTTCCAACTATTCTCGTGTGAGCTAAAAGTGCTTCAAATGTTCTTTCATTGCGTTGCTCCCATTCGTTAATCATTATTGCCCGAAGGTTTTCAATCGGATTCAAATCAGGAAAACGTGGTGGCAGAATTAGATTAATAATCTCTGGGTGATCTTCGTACCACGCTCTCACAACGTTATTCCTATGAATGGGACTGTTATCTTCCATTAAGTAAAATGGTTCCAGTGCTGGAACCAGATACGCACGAACACTGGTAGCAGCACCTCTTCCAGTATCTGGCAATATTGCTCTCCAGTAAAGCGTCCATCTACTTGAGTCAATTCTCCGACACCATAGCCAGACATCCAGCCCCACACCGAGATTGATGTGACCACTACGTTTGCTCGGGAAAACATGTTTTTTCGTCACAGTACACAACTTTTCTCCAGAATTCTTCCTCCTGCGGCAAGTATTGCAAGTCAAATCCCGTCCGGGCCTCTTTATGCTCAATCGTCAATGCAGATTTTATAGCTGGACGGCGAGAAAAATACCCTGCCTCGTGAAGTCTGTTGTTCACTGTATTTGCGCTACAACGAAGGTTCAGGTGTCTGTAAATATACGTCGCTGGAACAAACGGATGCTCTCTGGCATGATTAACAATCGCAGCATCTTCCTCTTGAGATGTTGAACGCGGAGGACCAGACCTCGGCAAAGTAGCGATTGAGTTTTCTGCTTCATACCGATGAATCCACCGTTCCACAGTGCTTCGATGAACGTCTAGTCGTCTTGATATTTCTCTTATTGGCACACCATATTCATGCAATGTCACCATTGCTACCCGCATTGCCTGGGTCGTCTCGTGGTGCACAGACGGCCTTTCCATCTTTGTGTAAATGGCTTATGTGAAGCGTGCTGGGACGATAAAGGAAATGAGGATACCATGCACCCCTTCTAAAATTGATTTCGGTTGTGAAGGGTACCAACCCTTCGAATGGTAATAATAATCAGCCAATTTCCTATTTTGTTGAACATATGCATAAAATTTCGTCTTAAAAGCGAAGGATCCAAAGATTGTCAGCAATAGTTTATATCCCAACTGAATATAGTCAGCCATCAACAGTATAATCATATTTTATTTCCATAACTACTCATGACTACTCTGTCATAGTAAATAACCTTATTATGACTTAGGTAGTAGTGGTAATTCTGAGTGGCGGCCTCTAGCCACATACGTTAAACCTATCAGTGCGTCTAAGACCAGACTCTTCTGTTTCTGTCAATTCATTGTTAGTTTAAGGTATTTTGCTCTTTGTCTTTCTAGGTCTAGGGCATTAAAATAAATATTTGAGTTTGTGTTTAGCATTTCCTCCTCCCTTCGTAATTCCCCACCCAACCTCGTTTCCTTCGACATAGCAACGCTTACCTCCATCCTCATTCCACTTCCTTCATTAAACCTATTATCGCTTTTACTGTCCCTTCCTTCCATCCTTCAATGCCAGCGTTCTTAAACCTAGCACATAAATTATATAATATGGAATCTAACACCTTAGATCTATGCATTCATGTTACTTGAAGACGCCTGTCTCTTAGGGGAATCTAAGTGTTGACAGTGGGCTTGAGGGGTAGTCTATAGATTATTACAGATGACCTTGAACGCTCCAACTATTTAAAAATGATTATTTATTACGCACATCATATGGCATAATACACACATGAATTTAAGTAACTCTTACACTATAGGAATGGAATTGAATCCTACCAGAGTTAAAAAGTCGCAAAATATGATAGATTAGTTTGTATTAAGAGGTCACTAAGAGAAAAGGATTTGAAGTAGAGCGGAAGGCAGAGAGTATATTTTCTCGAGTTTCGGTTATTATTAACGTTATATGGATACATTGCCATGCGGTGTGATCAGAGAGAGAGAGAGAGAGAGAGAGAGACAGACAGACAGACAGAGAGAGAGCTTTTAAATCACACCTTTTAAATGGTTTGTGGTAAGGGCTTCACGTATGTTATTTTAGTCCAGGGTAGTTTATGTGGAGGTGTTAACGTAACTTGCACTTGGAACTGTTAATTGTAAGACAACTACCATAGCTGGGACTGAGATACGTTATCCCCTGCATACTCTATATATATCTATATACAGTATGTCTCTATATATAAATAGATAGAGTGATTAACACAATGATAATGTGGACGTCATTGATGGGGTTAGAGCAATTATGTGCACCAATCCGAACACACCTCCGCTGCCATAAGGACCGCCCATTTTATACCTAACAGACTAGCTTGGGACGAGACAGAGGCGCGAGACTTCTTGTAAGCACTGTACATGAAAAGTCTTAAGCTCCGCCCCCTGTATGATCGACCAATGGTCACGTGACTCCTGCTCCTACCTGGCATATCTCTATCCCTGCGTGTTCAGTTGACCGCTACAAGCCCTGGATCTCAGACGTGTATTTGACGAGATATCACTTAGACGAAAAATAGTGATGGCTACCTTTAATATTGCGTGCTCGAGTTTTATGAAGTGGTATTCGATAAAGTGTGAAGATGTGGTGGATACTGAAAGACTTCCTATCCTCCCTCCTTTGATACTTTTAAGGCTACATTAAACCGTGCGAAGCTTGAGGAACAAGATATTCAAATACTCTACGGCTATTTTGGCGAGAGCATTGCAGGATTTCGTGGTACAAACAATGTATTGAAGTGTGTTGAAAGGACTAAACTTTATAAAAGCTTACATATACCGTGAAGTGGAAGAAACAACACGTGCAGAAGAGAAGCAACGGTTATGGTTAGTGAGTCTTGTTGATGAGTGGTGTGGCAAGCGGTATTATGTCATACCGAATACTCGTACCGGCGGCTGAGAATGTAAATCTTGAAATAATGGAGAACCTGAAGTATTTTTACTACAACATTAATATATATTGTGACGAAGTTTGCAGTGAGGTTGTGGCTAAAGGCTTGCGTGAGTTTTTAATATAATTTTGAGACGAGTCTCGCCTGTTAAGCAAAAAAAGAAAAAAATATGGGCATATGTTTCTCTCAAATAGTGCGCCGGAGTGTGAATAAAATGTGTTTAGTTCGTGAAAATCCCCCTGAACGAAAATGTCTGGTACGCATTCTGGGGCGTGGGAGGGTTAAAACATTAAAACCGATATTACTTCATGTGTCCGAAAAATTCTCTAAACGAATGCCTGGTATAATGGGAAACAGGTATTCGCATGATTCTTTCACGTTGGAACAACACCGTACACCTCCCGTCCAGCCGATCTACCCACCTATGGCTCATAGTCACTTCAGAGCTTGAACCGACTGGACGTGCACTCCTCACAATAGAATACGATGGAGTTTCCTTTGAGCAGCATTCTCAATGCCGTGTACGATGTGTTCGTGACGAAGTCATTGCGCATGTTCAGGCGTAAAACCGTTGCCATCAACTACGTACTTGAAACGACTTGTAGACAAACAAACTCTGGTAAACGGAATGTTGTTTATTTAAGTGTTGAGGAGATGAAGAGAGTCTTCGTGGTAGTTGAGAAGTGGAGTGAGGATCGTTATAAAATACCTGCAGGTGTAGGTAGAAGAAGAGAACAGATTAATGATACCCCCTCATATGCCATTGTTTGTACGTTGTGTATAAATAGCGAGCAGCCATGCATTGATATACGGCTGATGTGGAAGAATGCGTTTGATAACGTTCTTGTCCCTACGCGAAACCGATTCATCCTCGACAGAATGTTTGAAATCGTCGGTTTCCACAAGCTGTAGCCTATATTAGATGCGGGTGTTACGGATATGCTTTATTTTGATACGGTTCTTGAATACGCATACACAGCTCTGCTCGACGGGTTTACCGAGTGTAGGACTGAACAAGGTGAGAATGGTCTGGAACTGGATGCTTATTTAAAAGGTTTAGACTTCGAAATATCATGAACTTTGATACAAAGGACTTGAGCGGTACAGGGCAGAGTTCGCCTACACTGTTCACCCTGAAGAATTGTACCTCTATATGGTGAGCAGCTGTCGTTACGACTTGGAAAATTGTTTCAATTGCCCCTATGCGTTCACGATTGGAAAGCTCTGATCGGTAAGAAAAAACCCTCGATTGGAAAGGAGTGTTTATAAACTTGTATTTAATAATGATGTGGTTGCTAACAATACCCTCTTTGTGCATGCTTTTGATTGTATTCTATCCGTGCTTAAAGATAACTTGCCAACCGAATGTAAAGTGGTCACAAAGATAGTATTGAACGATATGAAGGCCATTTACATCGAGTATAGGCACCCGCACACCTTGAGCGGTGAAATAATGTTAAATCGTATTTACTGCGTAGTGCAAAGCAATAATGATTTGACTGTAGACTCGATTACGTGCGAGTTTAGTGTCTTAGTTAAGTGCAGTAGAACGAATGTATTTTGATGTATATTTATTTTCAATATCTTTAATTATTTATATAATTGTGTATATATATATATATATATTTTTTTTTTCTTGTACAAATTTTGATAATTATACTCCATCGTTTTGTATATTATTATTTTTATTTTCAATATATTTAATATTATTATTTTTATTTCAATATATTTAATTATTTAATATATATAATATATATATATATATATATATATGTGTGTGTGTGTGTGTGTTAACCCCTCCGTCTATGACCTGAGTTGGTTCGAAGTCGACGGGGGTTGTGGTTAGGTTACTTGCAGTAGTTTCTTCTATACTACTCTCCGAGTTCTTCTTATAGTGGATCGGATGATTCTGTAGAGCTTTCTGAAGGTTTCCCGATTCTTCTTGTAATGTATCAGGAGATATTAATGACTAAGTTCTCTGAAGAGAGCAAGGCTCGAAGGAGAAGATAAAGACTTTTTCTCACTGTAATTTACTGCTAAAATATACAGGTAGTGCTCAGCCTTTGAGTCTAATTCTGAATGAACATGGAAGAATTTTTGTGGGTTTATATACCCATAATCTGCTAGCATCATTATTATTAAATGTTGAAAAGGCTGCATTATTTTTGCACAATATTTGAAAATAAAGTAAATCTTTTAGCTGTGGTAATGTTTAAACGAATAAACAAGATATTTGAAGATGAAGCCATATTTTTAGCTTAAACCGCGTATTTTCAGATCTGATGTTATCATGATCTGCCAAGTTAACTAAAAGTAGAAATTGAACTATGCATCTTTACACTAAAATATGCATATGAGTAAAAATTAAAGGTTTAAGATTTACAATTAAATGCTTAGGCAAGACATGACTTCATCTTTTATAACGAAGAGAGAATGTATACAAAACATGAACATTGCAAAACTTAAGCAGGATTTATTATTAAGTTAAATCTAAAAAAAAATGATAAAGAAATTTTAAAAAGAACAAGTCACCAATTATTTGACAAAGTAGAAAGCAAATAAATTTTTTTATCCAAACTCGCGTTAGGCGATTTTGGTCCTTATGTAAAAATGAATACATACACGTACATACATATGAATATAGGTATTATATGAAGTTAAATATATACGAATATATAGGATTATATAAATACATGACCCTTATAAACACATGAATATATATATGTGTGTGTGTGTGTGTGTGTGTGTTAACCCCTCCGTCTATGACCTGAGTTGGTTCGAAGTCGACGGGGGTTGTGGTTAGGTTACTTGCAGTAGTTTCTTCTATACTACTCTCCGAGTTCTTCTTATAGTGGATCGGATGATTCTGTAGAGCTTTCTGAAGGTTTCCCGATTCTTCTTGTAATGTATCGGGAGATATTAATGACTAAGTTCTCTGAAGAGAGCAAGGCTCGAAGGAGAAGATAAAGACTTTTTCTCACTGTAATTTACTGCTAAAATATACAGGTAGTGCTCAGCCTTTGAGTCTAATTCTGAATGAACATGGAAGAATTTTTGTGGGTTTATATACCCATAATCTGCAGCTCATTATATTAAATGTTGAAAAGGCTGCATTATTTTTGCACAATATTTGAAAAATAAAGTAAATCTTTTAGCTGTGGTAATGTTTAAACGAATAAACAAGATATTTGAAGATGAAGCCATATTTTTAGCTTAAACCGCGTATTTTCAGATCTGATGTTATCATGATCTGCCAAGTTAACTAAAAGTAGAAATTGAACTATGCATCTTTACACTAAAATATGCATATGAGTAAAAATTAAAGGTTTAAGATTTACAATTAAATGCTTAGGCAAGACATGACTTCATCTTTTATAACGAAGAGAGAATGTATACAAAATATGAACATTGCAAAGCTTAAGCAGGATTCATTATTAAGAAATCTAAAAAAAATGATAAGAATTTTAAAAAGAACAAGTCACCAATTATTTGGCAAAGTAGAAAGCAAATAAATTTTATCCAAACTCGCGTTAGGCGATTTTGGTCCTTATGTAAAAATGAATACATACACGTACATACATATGAATATAGGTATTATATGAAGTTAAATATATACGAATATATAGGATTATATAAATACATGAACCATATAAACACATGAATTTTACAAATGGATACAAGAACTATATAAATGAATATAAGAATTACACGAAGAATAAGATAGTATAGGAATATAGGAATTATTCATGGTTCATTTTTACAGGGCTCTCCCTCTAGAATGATATTAATACAATAATATAACATCCTAACTAATGCTAACTAGATGATAACTATGGGTTTTATAATACAGATTTATATACACAACATAAGTCGGGTGGTTAAGTCTAGTTCACGTGGTCTGGGTACGCACTCTTGGTCGTGCATAAATAGTTTCACGTTGTTCGGTGTCTCTTGTTTTCCTTTGTTCCCAGAACGATCTTTTCACCACAAATATACCGAGGATAATAGCACATACAATAATGATACTAACGGCAGATGTTGAAAAAATTGTTACAGGTTGTAGTATTTGTAAGAGGTTATTCTGGTTATCATCTGAAATTTTAAAACGACTCAATTGATCATTCCATTTAGGGGCATGGAGTTCGGGTAGGATGGTTACAGGTTTCATGGAGAGATTTAAGATTTCTACAACGGGTTTAAATTTAATTTGCGACGGGAAGGGGTACGAGTCATTAATGGTAACCTTGTAAGGGTTGTATATTTGGAAGGTTTTCGAACGCAAGGAACAGCCAATTGGTAGCCGAATAACCATAGGTATTGTGATGAGGGAATAATTTGACGGGCACTCGAAGGTAGCGGTAGTCCTTTTCGCGAAAGAAACCCAGATGTCTGGTCCAATTCGAAGTTGGACGGTTTTAGAGGAATAAATTTTGTAAACGAACATACCGGGGCATGACGGTCACGAATTAAGTCGATAAAGCAAGACCTAGTAGTTGGAAGAATGACTGGTTTGAGTGGAGGGCAAACGAGTTGTTTATTTGTTTGCGGGAATCGGCAATGCCGGACGTCGCTATCTGACATCATAGAATATGCTGACAGGTCTTTGGTGAGGAAAAGGTAAGGTGGTACTGTGGGTAGATACAATCGATAGACATTAGAATTGTTTTGGTAGGGTGTTGGGAAAGGGTGAAATTTATATACGTCATAAGTGAGGACATCGAAAAATGGTACAATTATGAGGTACGTGTAGGGGCGTGGTCCATGTACAGTCCAGGTGTATTCTAGAAATTGGGGGTAATTAGTATGGTTGAGTGGGAATATGGGTGATAATTTTAATTGTGTCTGGGCGGTGTGAATCAAGGACTGAAGTGTATCCCATGGTATTAGTGTGGAAAGAGTGATTTTTCTATGGGCTAGCTGGGTTGCACGCAAAACCTTGGAATGAATCGTAATTATTTGCTGTAAATATTTATCGATTAGGGTTACTTGTAGGTTAATTATTTCTATTAATTCTAGATATCTTTTGTGTTCTTTGTATTGAGCTAACAGGGATTCAAGGTATGTGAATCTGTCCGAAAGGGCGTGGAGGAAGCGATTGTTTTCGTGTAGTGACCTAATAGTTTGTTCTAACATGTGTCCATTATATTGCCGATTTCGCGCGAAGAGATTCAATTTGAGTTCAATTCTTTTAATATCTTCTTCGGTTGCTAATCCGAATAAACCCTTGAATATTTTTCCTCCTATATCTATCAGTCCCCTTTTATTTCTTTGATTAAATTTTTCCGAGTTTTGAGTTCCAGTTTGTATCCATGGTAATGCTAATATTTCTGATAGGGTGCGTGCTGTAGTTCGAATATTTTCGAAGGTATTTTCTAACAGAACGCGACTAATCTGATCTGTTCCCGGGATATTTTTAACAGAACCCTGAACTTTACTTTCAAACGTTTTTAATTGGGTTTGTATCTGAAGGAGATTGATCTTGATTCTAGCAGGGGGTTGCAAATTGATAAAAAGGTCCGCGTGTCCTTTCAAAAATTTACCTTCTGCAAGCTTTTCTATAACAACTTCGGTAGAAATTTTAATGCTAGGGCTACAAGAGTAAATAATTTGGAAAATTATAAGGGGGACAATTTTATTCATTTTTACGTCTTAGATTATACGGAGCTTGGGGTGGCCGTGTAGATACTGGTGTTTGTGGGCGAAGTGGTCGGCCTTGTTTCGGTGGCAATGGGGGTCGACCGTTAAGCTCGGATTCTGAGCGGGTTCGTTTCTTATGTGAAGGTTCTAGTTTACGTGGTTGATGCATTTGCGGGCGGTATGTAGGGTCCGTGCGTTGATCATCAATCGGTCAGGGTGGTGACAGAGGAGATGGTGGAGTTGGAGATGGTGGAGTTCCACTGAGTGATCCTCTAGAAGGGGTTTCTCCAGGGTCTGGGTCCGATGGGACTCTTGATTCTGGGGCCTCCTTTTGTTTAGAGATTGGCTCGAGTACTGGTGGTATTACGAGGTACCAATCTTTGTCACGGGTAGTGGTTCCCGTGGTGACCACTTCAGTTTTTTGATCCCTGCTGAATTTGTTAATACTTTGATCTTTCGAAGGATAGGCGGCTCGAACGCCTGGCAAATGTTTTGGGAAGGTGTTGTTTGGCAGCTATCTTCAAATTATCAGCGTGAATGAGCTTTAGTTTGGAATGATCCCGGAGGTCGAGGATTTCGTAACGGTTTTTTCCGAGGTTTTTCATAATCCTATATGGGCCATCCCATTTTGGGTATAATTTGCGATGAGCACTTGCGGTTTCACGCTCTTAGTAACATCGCATACCGACGATTATAGTCCGTTGACGGGGATGACGCCTATGTTGCTCTTGCTCCATCTGTTGGTTTCGTTGGTCTAGGGCATAGCGGATTATGTCAAAAATTTGAAAGATCGTTCAGCTAGTTGCTGATTTGCTTCTGCCATCTCGGAAGATGTTAGAACTGCCGGGTCGATTTGGTCGGGCAAATCAAAAGGTAGACGCTTGTCGTAGTGATATAGGACGAAATGAGGGGTGTCCCCGATAGACACGTTATAGCCATTGTTGATGGCTGTTTGTACCATGGGAAGGGAATCATCCTATGTACGGGAGGATGCATCGACAACGTGGCGAAGGGCTTCTAAGATCTTTCGATTGTGCCTTTCCATTAAGCCGTTTGCCTGCGGATGGTACGCCACAATGTGTGTTTTTAATTTTACACACGTTACAGAGTGACTCGAACAGTTTAGAAGTAAAACTAAGGGCGTTATCTGAAATTAGGCTGGAAGGAGTAGTATGATTTTGGATGACGTGTTCCACTAGGGCTCTTGCCACAGTTTCCGAGGTCTGGTTTGGAATGGCACTACTACGCTCTAACGCGAGAAGTGGTCCGTAAACACAATGATGTACTGGTTTCCCTTTGATGTTTTGGGGAATGGTCCCAATATGTCCATTCCAGTTCTTTGCCAGGGCCTTTGGCATACTGGATATTTATGCATGGGAGCTGTGGACGGTACGTTGCCTTTGTGTTTTAAACAAGACGGACATTCAGCGATGTATTCATGTACCTTTCTGTTCATTTCGGGAAAATGGTATCGCTCCAAAAGACTCTTGATGGTGCGATCCGGCCCCATGTGGCCATACAAAGGTGAGTCGTGACAAAGTCCAATGGCTATATCGACGAGATCCTTTGGTATTTCCACGAGGTCGTTTCCATCTTCGTTCCTAAAATGTACGAGCCCATCTTTGAGGTTGTACTGTTCTTTTACCTTCGATGGTTCCTTTTGTTCCAGGCGCGCCCGAAGGTTCTGGGTGTGTTGGTCCTGTTGTTGGGAGTATTGCAGACATTCGTAGTCGAACACAGGAAGAATTCCTATTTTATTCACTTGGGTGTCGGGCTTGAGTCTCGACAATCCGTCTGGAATAACTTGAAGTTTTCCCGGTTTGTATACGATTTTTGCCGCAAAGTCCTGAATCAACAGAGCCCATCTACTCAACCGTCCTTCAAGTAGCTTGTCCTTGAAGAGATACGTGAGTGGCTTATGGTCAGTTTTGATGGTTACATCGTAGCCATAGACGATATTTCGGAATTTTTTCAAAGCCCAATATACCGCTAGGGCCTCTCGGTCCGTAGTGGAATAATTCCGTTGAGGTGCAGAGAGAAGTTGACTGGCATAAGCAATGGGTAATTCCACACCATCTACGTCCTGTAATAGGACGGCTCCTAGTCCATAGGAGGAAGCATCTGTGGCTATGACAAAGGGTTTGTGTAATCGGGATATTGGAGGATGGGATGACAGGTTAGTTTACCAATTAAAGTTTCAAAGGCATGTTGGTGATCAGATTCCCAGTTAAATTTAGCATTTTTCTGGAACAAATTAGTAATGGGTTTAGCAATATTTGAAAATTGGGGGATAAAATTCCGATAGAATCCGACAAATCCAATAAATGCACGAGCGTCGTCGATGGTTTTGGGTACAGGGTACCTTTCCAGTGCTTCGAGTTTGGCTGGATCAGGTTTAATTCCTGTGGATGATAGTAGAAATCCTAGGTATACCAGGGACTCTTGTAAAAAGTTGCACTTTGCAAGTTTCAGTTTAAGGTGTGCTTTTCTCAAGCGTGATAGCACATTCTGAAGACGTTGAAAGTGTGTTTTTATATCCGAACTGTAAACGATAATATCGTCAAGATAGACGAGAGCTTCAACACCTAATAGGTCGGAAAGGACTATATTCATCAACCTAGAGAAATTAGCAGGCCCATTTCGGACTCCGAAAGGTAAAACCTGGAATTCGTAATGGCCTCGGTTAGTGGAGAAAGCAGTCAATGCCCGAGATTCGGGACTGACCTCCATTTGCCAATAACCGGATGCTAAATCGAGGGATGAAAAGAAGTTAGCTTTCCCTACGTTCAGAATTGTTTCCTGCATGTTTGGAATAGGGAAACGGTCTGGGATGGTAATGTGGTTTAGGCGTCTAAAATCTATACAAGGGCGAGATGTTCCGTCCTTTTTGGAGACAAGAATCATAGGAGCGGACCAGGGACTAGCTGAAGGCTGAATGACATCCTGCTCCAACATGTCCGTGATGTGTTCCTCAATAGTGACTAATTGGGAATGTGGAACCCGATAGGGAGGAATGAAAATGGGTTTGGAATTGGGTTCCAGCTTGATTTCAAAAGGGACCAAATTAGTTCGGCCCAGAGGATCTCCTTTTAGGGCAATCACATCTCTATTTCTTATCAGGAAATCGAGAAGTGATTCCATTAGTTTGGGATCCTGTAAGGCTGGTGACTCCTGAAGGGAGTGCTCCAGACATTTCTTATATTCTTCTTTCAATACTGAAGGGTTTAACTCTAAGGAACTGGAAACACGATTTATCGTACTGGTGGGGAAATCTGAATTTATTTCTACTGTGGAAACAGTTCCTATTTTTTGATTTGAAGTTAATTCGATAGGGCTTTTTCCTTTGTTTAAACAAAGAACAGGAATAGCTGAATTCTGATTCTGACTAAGGACTTGAGCAATAAGAACATCTCTTTTGAAATTACTTTTCTCTGTAATCAGAGTACGATCTGACTCTAATAGTTTCCCTTGACTGTTGACTACTCTTGCTAGGAAACAAATCTTCTCATAAGGTGCTACTGTTATATACTCTGTAGGGCATATGAAAAATTGTGAATCTGACTCTGGTTCGGCGACTAAAATTTGCCTTTTTGGCTGAACTGAAGCTGGCTGACTGGAAACTGACTGACTGGAAACTGACTGACTGAAAACTGACTTACTGAAAACTGACTAACTGAAAACTGACTGACTGGAAACTGACTGACTGGAAACTGACTGACTGAAAACTGTGTTGATCCTACTGGATTCAACAACTGGAACTGATTACTCTGGGGGGCTGATTTATGGAGCGCTTGTCCCTCTGGATGCAACCGACTGACTTGAACTGCTATCAAGTGGAGTGGGTTTCCTATTTCTTTCGGAAATCCAAACTGAACTGATTCTGTTAGCATTAAGTTGTCTATTATTCTCATGGAGAGGATGTGTCATATTTCGACACTTCACTAACTTTCCGGCTGGGTAAATTTCCCATTGATTCCGGTTAAAAAAATCCATAACTAGTAGGATATCTGTCTGAAATGTGGCGACTGTGTCCACTATGCAACATTTTGCGGGGTATACCGCGTTTCCAACTTCTAAATATAATTCAATTTCTCCGTATGTAGGTATGGGTGTGCCGTAACTCCTCTGAGTTGGCAGGAGGTGCCTTAATTTCATATTGTAATCTGTACTCTCTAGTAACTCATCTACACATTGTTTTTAATTAACGTCGCGTGTGCTCCTGTATCTAGGAGAGCGGTTAAATCTTGGTTATCAGTGCTACAATTTATTATTAAATCTAGGAGGTCCGCACCTATTATCCTGATGGGAGTTTGTGTGTATCTGGTTCATTACTGTATTTAGGAGGGAGGAGGTTGAACTGCCTCCAAAGTAGGGTCTAAAAAAGGGCTCGAATTGTCTTCTATGGAGGACCTGGGTCATATTCTACGGGATCACCATACGCTGGAGGGTGTTCTTGAAAACTGTACTCTGGGGAAATGATTCCTCCGCGGGTACTTCTACGTACCGAACTATCCGACCTTGCTGATTGTACTGGGGTTTGTACATGGGTAATAGTGTGATTGACCCTGTGGTCGTGATCTATTTGGTTGGTGGTTCGGCTGAGGCTGGGAATACTGGTTTCTGGGGATTGGAGGGCTTTTGGGAACGTTGGTGATTCGTTTCTGGAAGTGGGCCTATACCCTGCAGGGGCTTTATCAGCACATTTTTGGCGATCGCCACGGCGATGACCATGTTCGTGACAGTGGGAGCAATAAGGGGGATAATTGCACTGACTTATCATGTCCAAAGCTATCGCAGTTAAAACACTGTGGAGGAGGGCGTGTATTCTGGGTTTGGGGGGCTTGTTTCTGGGGTGGTGTTCCCTGCATCGGCCTCTATTTATTAGGTTGTTGTTGTTGCTGTTGGTGTTGTGGTTGCTGCTGCTGAATGTAATGTATGGGGGTTTCTCTACCCTTTCAGTAGTTCTGGTTTGCTAAATCTGGGTAATGTTCCCGTGTTTTATTTATGGCTACACTTACTGGTTTGTCAATATTTAGAAACTCTTGAAACTTTTTTTAGGTGCTCCCGGTAGGTTTTGGTAAAGGTTGCTGCTTTTATTAGGTTTCTTTGTTTTGAAGTGAAAGTAATGCCACACGCATTTTCTGCGGCTCGGAGGGCTTCTCCTACGAGTTTATGTGTTCGTGTAATAAAATTATTTAAATCTTCATGTTTCTCTTTCTTCTATTTAGCTTGGAAGACAGCTTCTAACGTGGCTAAGGGTTGTGCAAGTGTTATTTCTTTAAAAAATTCTAATAAGTTTTGTTTAAAATTGTCCCATGTTGTAGCTTCGCTAATGGCTGGGACGTAGGTGATTGTATCATGGGCATTCCCTTCTTTAGGGTCGATAAACCTTTTTGCTTCCCTAATCTTTATATCATCATCGGTGATGTTTTCGCGTAAGAAATGTTGTTCTAAAGACTCAATCCAAGGTCTTACGCGTGGTTCAACAAAGTGATTATTTTATCTATGGTCCCCTTAAAAATTAGGACAGTATGGGGAAGGTTTACTAGTCTACCTAAGTTAATGTATGCTGGGGCGGTGGTTTGAGACACTGGCTTGTTCTTGATCTGAAGTTTGTGTGTTTCGAAATATGTTTGAAGGGCGCGAGGTAGGTGGAAAAATGGGTGTAGGGAAATTTTCGATGTCAGAAATCGCACCGTCTGAATCGCTCATATGTGAAGGTACTATTAATGTGTTCTAATTTGGTCTGCTTGACCGATCTTAATCTATGGAATGATCACTTGAGTGGTACGCGAAGGTACGGTAATATTATGATTGGTACATTAAATAAAATTATACTATACTAACTATAATAGTGGAAATAACTCCGTTTCAATAAAATGAAATGTATCACTGATGTATGGAATGTTCACTGTGTTTTTTGTTAATTCTGGCTTGATACTAATTATTAATTGTTAATAATACTGATACGCAAATGTTTCGAGATTACTTTAAAAAATGAGATCTGTACTTAACAAGATTCCTACGGCGAAGTCCTTGGAGATGTGTCCTGAAGACGTGTCTTTCGGGCCACTTGTTCTTGGATGAAAACTAGGCGTGGAGAACTTGGAGTCGTGACACACCGGTTCAAGGGTGGATGTGACGAACTGGAAGTCGTGACACGCCGGTCAACTGGATATTGGTTCTAGTTCCAGGGTTTGGAAGACTGGAAGAATCCTGGCAAGGTCGCCAGTTGTTAACCCCTCCGTCTATGGGCTGGGTTGGTTCGAAATCGACGGGGGTTATGGTTAGGTGGCAGCAACGGATTTGTTACATGCAGTAGTTTCTTCTATACTACTCTCCGAGTTCTTATAGTGGATCTGAGGATTCTGTAGAGCTTTCTGAAGGTTTCCCGATTCTTCTTGTAACGTATCGGGAGATTTTAATGACTAAGTTCTCTGAAGAGAGCAAGGCTCGAAGGAGAAGATAAAGACTTTTTCTTACTGTAATTTACTGCTAAAATGTACAGGTAGTGCTCAGCCTTTGAGTCTAATTCTGAATGAACATGGGAGAATTTTTGTGGGTTTATATACTCATAATCTGCTAACATCATTATTATTAAATGTTGAAAAAAGCTGCATTATTTTTGCACAATATTTGAAAATAAAGTAAATCTTTTAGCTGTGGTAGTGTTTAAACGAATAAACAAGTTATTTGAAGATGAAGCCATATTTTTATCTTAAACCGCGTATTTTCAGATATGATGTTATCATGATCTGCCAAGTTAACTAAAAGTAGAAATTGAACTATGCATCTTTACACTAAAATATGCATATGAGTAAAAATTAAAGGTTTAAGATTTACAATTAAATGCTTAGGCAAGACATGACTTCATCTTTTATAACGAAGAGAAAATGTATACAAAACATGAACATTGCAAAACTTAAGCAGGATTCATTATTAAGCTAAATCTAAAAAAAAATGATAAAGAAATTTTAAAAAGAACAAGTTACCAATACCAATTATTTGGCAAAGTAGAAAGCAAATAATTTTTTTTATCCAAACTCGCGTTAGGCGATTTTGGTCCTTATGTAAAAATGAATACATACACGTACATACATATGAATATAGGTATTATATGAAGTTAAATATATACGAATATATAGGATTATATAAATACATGAACCTTATGAACACATGAATTTTACAAATGGATACAAGAACTATATAAATGAATATAAGAATTACACGAATGAATAAGATAGTATAGGAATATAGGAATTAGTCATGGTTCATTTTTCATATATATATATATATATATATATATATATATATATATATATATATATATATATACATACACACCTTACCTTATGAACCTTATGTTGTTTCGTGCGTTGGTCTCTCTTCACAAAGAAGTCAAGCTGGTGGCCCCCGCCTCTAGGTCTGGCTTGGTGGAGGAGCGAGTTGTTTTCTTGCGCTCTCCACCGTACATAGCCAGGCACGCCAGGCTCATCTGGTCCCGTCCTGAGCCAGGCATCCAGTCTTCTCTTGAAGACTTTAACTTTGACCCCCGTTACGTTTCTGAGGTCCTTTGGAAGCTGGTTGAAAAGTCTTGGACCCCTGACAACCAAGCTATTTTCTTTTAGAGTTGAGGAGGTTCCTTGTCGGGCCTTTAATTTTGGAACACTACACATTCTGCCTTTCCTATTTTCCAGTGTTGTTTGAATGGTAATTGGGTTTAGTTTTCAGTTTGGTACCAGTTTTTCGATCATTTTCCATATGTAGATTATGGTGTACCTCTCTCTTCTTCTTTCCAGTGAGTACAGATTTAGTTTACGTAGTCTTTCCCAGTAGTTGAGTTCTTTGCAGCCATCAATCTTGGCTGTGAAATGCCTTTGTGCTTCTTCTAGTTTATTAATTTCTTCCTTTTTATATGGGGACGTCAAAACTGAGCAGTATTCAAGTTTTGGTATAATCAGTGTTTTTAGCAGGGGAATATTACTGTCCTGTCCCTTCTCTTGAACGTTCTTAGTACCTGTCCGGCGACTCTTTTTGCTTTATTTATCGCTACCTGATTTTGTGTTTCGAATTTCGCATCATCTGTCATTATTATCCCGAGATCGATCGCTTTCGTGCTTCTCTGAATTTCCTGTCTATCTGGAGCATAATATGCAGTCTGTTTAAGTTCTTCTTTTCTACCATATCTCAAGAGCTGAAATTTCTCGGTGTTAAATGACATGTTGTTGTCTTCTGACCATTTGTATATATATATATATATATATATATATATATATATATATATATATATATATATATATATATTATATATATATACATATATATATACATATACACACACACACACAGTGCTTTTTTGTAAAAAAAAAAGGTGCAGGTACTCATTGGGATATATATATATATATACACACAAACTCAGAATGGTCCCCTTAGAAATTTATATGTTAAACACAGACCGTGCATGGAACAAGGAACTCTTCTGGGAAAATTAAATCCACTATAGTGGATTTAATTTTCCCAGAAGAGTTCCTTGTTCCATGCACGGTCTGTGTTTAACATATATATATATATATATATATATATATATATATATATATATACATACATCATAACATTAACTTACCGTTTTATAGAAAATTCCAAATTTTCATCAAGTTCTCATCTGCTTCAATATGTCGACTTCGTTCCTTGCTGTTAGTGTCAACTGCTGAGTGGCGCTTTCGGAGTAACCATGACTCCACGTATTTGTTAGGATCAAAATGTGGAAGAGGCGGTCCCACAAGTTTGATAAACAGGAGGGCTGAAACAGTTTTCGTCATTAACGAACATCTGGTTGGGGTAACAATCAAGTTCATTTGGGAAAATCCTCTTTCGCATTCACTGGAAGAAATCGGGATTGAACTCAGAGCAGATTTCAAATGCTGAAGTTTTTCAGGAATTATCTTTTCAGTCAGGTACTGACGAAATCCGCGAACTGTATCTCTTTCATTTAATTGAAATCTTAACGACAATTTTCTGATTTCCTTCTCGCCGAATGTCAACTGAGCTTCAACGTTTTGAGGCCGTTGTTTCTTATCAAGTACTCGTGCGGACTGCTCTATATCGGCGTCTTCAATATCAAGTAGCCTCTTTTCAAGTGATTTTTTTAACGTTTTGTAAAAAGCTTCTGGCTCAATTGCAGGGTCCCCTTTGCAGTCTCTTTTGTGTAGTGCAACTCCTCTAAAATAGAGATTTTCGGCGGCCTTGGTGGCATTTTCATAATATTTTCATAATAACTCAGTATATGTTGCATAATAAATTGTATTGTGTACTAGCTCGTAGTTGTTTATTTTTAGATGCCTTACATTTGTTGTGTACGTAAAGTTTATCTACAATTGATTTCAATGCTTACCATATAACAACTATACTTGCCATGAAATAAAATAGATATACAGTATAATTTTATACTACAGAATATTATAATACAATATCGCTTAAGTTTTAGAAAACGTAAATATTTAATAAGAAAGATTCTAGATAATCTACAAATTAATTATTCAAAAAAGGTGCCGGTACGCCGTACCGGTGCGTACCGTCACAAAAAAAGCCCTGTATATATATATATATATATATATATATATTTCTTCTGTATTGCTATATTGATGGTTATACGCCATCGTCTTGTATATTATTATTTTTTATTTTTTGATTATATATTCCTCGTTCGTATTTCGTTTATTATTAATAATTTTTATTGCATATATTCCTCGTTTGTATAGGATTGTATATTTATTTTCTATATATTTCGTGAAATTGATTCCAATAATTCGTCTAAATAAACAGAATGATGTCATGGTGTTATATTTAATTCTTTTGGTTGTATATATAAACGATATTATTATTTAATTATATGTATACCAAATGGCTGGTTAGGCCTTCTAAACCAACTGACGGATTTCTAATCCAACTGTCTAGAATATCTGAATAGCGCAATCAGGCAGCTGAAAAGTTAATTAATATATACACCTGCCTTCTAGGTCTTCTACGTCAACTGGCGGGTTAAGCCAACTGGTGGATTAAGCCAACTGTCGAATAATGCCAACTGGCGGAAAGCCAACTGTCAAGAATATATGCTTTAATTAAATAAACAGCGCAATCTGGCAACTCAACCCTAATAATGTACACCTGAACAAGCCATTTACCCCTTCTAATACGCCTTCTAAGCCAACTGGCTGATTAGGACCTTATAAGACAGCGGTCGCTCGGATGAACTCTCATTATGCGTCTGGCAGGAGCCAGGCGAACACCCCTCTATCCTTCTTAGGTTAGGGCTTAGGTTAGGTTTCCCTTTGGGGGGTGAGGTCGTCCCATCTTCTCCCCCAAAGACCAAAGACCCCCCCTCCTTTCTCTCCCTCTCTTAGGTTAAGGTTACCCCTTTGGTGGGAGAGGCCGTTCCAACTTCTCCCCAAAGAGGTTAGGTGATCTCCCCAGCAAACTGGGGGGTTCCCCTTCATTGTAGCTTGGGGGGTAGCCCCTCTCCCTTGTTGTACAACCCTTCCCCCCTTTGCAGCATTGACTTGTTGCATAACCCCTTCCCCCTTTGTTGCATACCCTCTTGTACCATTCCCCCTCCCCCTTTGCAACATTTAGCAATATTTGCAATTGCATTGCACTCTAACCTTTTGCGGTCATACTACTGGGCTTGCTCTTCTTCACATACATCCTGACATCCCAGTGGACATAGAAAATGCTATTGGGAAATTTAAAAACAGGAAATCGTAGGCTGCAATTTATGCTATGAAAGTGGTATCTCTTATAATTTTGTTGTTGTAATAGTTGTAATGTTGTGATAAGTTGCTTATATTTAGAGCACAGCTGATTAACAAAAAGGTAAACATACAAATTTTATTAAAAGATTTCAGAAGACAGGAAATCATAGATTGCTATTGGTAATGTGAGCGTGCTATGTTTCTTGTAATTTGTAGCTCTTGTATATATTTAGGGCACAGCTGCTGATCAAAATGTGTACATGAATACATAGAGTTTTAATTTCAAATTGATATCGTGTAAGTAGGGATGTATGCACTGAGGTATGCTGGTATACTGGGCAAAAGAGTGCATATAGGGCTACACTGATGTTCAAAAATGAGCCCTTTAATATATATTTTTTCTTTAATTGCCCCTAATAATGATACTTCATAAAATAATAATGTAAATGATGTTGCGCTAATTTTATGCCTCTCTGGAATTTACTGTCATTTTAATAAACTTGCTTTTTGACCAAAAACATACCTTCCTGCATTCTTTATAGGCAGAACGAATATGTGATCATCGTTATCAATTCTGTCACACCATTTGCTTGCCAATGTATTATAATCTCAGGTTCTTGAAGGTGATCGCCCCCTACAAAATTGTGGTCTGGATCCGCCCTTGGATGGGACGTCACTGACACTGGTCTATAGTTCTTTGCTTGAGATCTATCCCCCCCTTCATATATAGGGACAATGTTCGCTCTTTTCAAGATGCTCAGTATTTCCCTAGTGTCTAGGGTTCTTCTCCATATCCAGTATAAGGGTGTAGCTATTTAATTTTTACAGTTTTTAATCAATAATGTGTTCCATTTGTCTGGACCTGCAGCTGAATGTGATTTCATTTGTCCTATAGCTCTCGCTACATCTTCTGGGGTGAAATAAAAATCTGTTATACAGTCTCCTTGTAATTTCTCTTCAAAGAATACATCTTTGTCAGGTACCACTTTGACGCTTTTTGGTGTACTGAAAATTGATTCGTACTGGGCTCTCAATGTTTCAGATATTTCTTTTAAATCGTCGGTTAGTTCATTATTTCCTTTTCTTAAGGGCCCGATAATGGCGCGCGTTTTTGTTTTCCTTTTCGCATAGCTACAGAAGTATTTTGGATTTTCGTTTATTTTTTCTACCGCCTTTTCCTCTTCACTCTCTGTATGGTTCTTAATCAAGATTTGTATTTCCCTATCGATACTCTCCAGTTTTTCTTGTATTACTTTCCTGGAATTATCTCCGCAATTAGCTAACTTCACCTCTACCCTCTTTCTTTTGCGGAATATTCTTTTGCTTCTCTAGCCAGTTCCTCCTTCCTTTTGGTTGCGCTTTCGGAGAATATTTTTCTAAAATTTTCAGCGTCTTTTCTTCCAAGGTTGTTAGCATTTCTTCAGTTGTTTTATTCTCTAAAACTGTTCTCCACTCTATTTGGGCCATGTGTGATCTGATTGCTCCCCAATTTATAGTCTTGGAGTTTAGGTTAAAAATTTCAAATTTGCTTCTTTCTTCAATGTGAGTATTTTCTTTTGAGGGCTGGCACCATATTTGTTGGTACCTCGACTATGTTGTGGTCTGAAGCAATAGTTGGGGTTATTTTTATATCATCAACCAAGTTTGTGTTATTCGTGAATACCAGATCGAAGCAGTTATTTTTTCTGGTGTTTTCGGTTATCTCTTGTGTTAACATAAATTCGTTTGTGAGAGTCCTTAACATTTTTGTTTGTTCCTAGTCTTCTCTTATATCCCCTTTGACCTGGTATATATATATATATATATATATATATATATATATATATATATATATATATATATCATTTTATAAGTGGGAAATTGAAATCTCCACAGAGCATTATATTGGGAGATGGAGAGTTTAAGAACTTTATTACGTTTCTGATATCAGCATTGGCATCCGAGAATTTTTCAGTTGGAGTGTTCGGAGTGTCTGTAGATGGCTATAAGTACCACGTTTAGTTTTCCTATTTTTACTGCTAAAAGTTCCACGAAGCTGTTTGATTTACTTATTATCGTCTCTGCACAGCCACCTTTATGTCTCACTGTTCTATCAGCTCTTATTAAGTTGTAACCATTGATATGTATTTTTTCTTATCAATACAATATTCGCAGTTCTCATTAAGATGTTTCTGTGAGGCATGCGATGTCAGCCCTTGTTTCGTCCATAAATCCTTTCAGGTATGAAACTTTGTTTAGCGAGTGGTTCCGTTTTAACCTTTGCATATTAGCCAGGACAGTATTTATGTTCTTAGTTTTTCGTTGCCCCTTGTGCATTTCAAATTCGTTAACCTTCACTATCGCGTCTTATGTAGCCCTATGGTCTCCCGAGAAAGGTCCGTTTCCGCTTACCTGTTCTGGTAGTTTCTTGCTAGGAAGCGGTTCGGCTCAGGGGTTCCCAGCTTTGTCGACTGCATGTGTTGTATGAGGCTTAGCAGCCTAGGTTAGCAACATATGTTTCTTTTCTTTTTTCCTATTGTCCTTTGAGTTAGTTGGGAGGTGATGGTAGTAGCATCTTTTTCCGTATTTGCAAGTTCCATATCTTCCGTAATTCTTGTAAATGGCCGCGTGGTAGAATTTGCAGCTGTCACCAAATTTACAGTGACCATTATTATAGTAGAAATTGCACATGGTGGGGTGTTCATATATACACTACCCTCCCTTATATCTGCAATTACCTTTTACATAATATCTGCATGCAGTTTTTTCCCCACTTTTACTCAGGGCCTTTGTTTTTGATGATTGTATCATCTCCTTATTTGGAGATACAGTTTGTTTCGTGGTTGCCTGCTTATTTTTTGTTATTTATATTAGCGTCCTCCGTTTGAACTTTTTGTGTTAAGTTTTGTACCTCTGTTACATTCATATTCTCGCCCTCTTTGTGTGTCGGTACTCTTTCTATTTCTACTTCACTTTCCTTCGTTTCCTCTTCTGTTTTTCTCTGCTAACCATTCAAAATTTCCACTTTAACTCTCTCTTCGTAGTTTCTTTCTGCTTTAAAGACCGAAAATGAGTTTATTTAGGTCATACAGCTTTCGCAAAAGTACTTCACTCCATTCAATTGCTTCGGCACTTGTTATGAGAGATATTTCTTCGTCTTTCCATTTCAAGCAGTTGAAATAAAAAAGGAGTTGGCAGAGATCACATCTAATTGCCTTTGCATTATCTGGTACGTTGTTACAGAAAGCGTAGAGTTGTAGAAATGTTTTAATCATTGAGCGAAATCTGATTCAAAAGGGTATCGGGAGGGAGTTTGACTCAAACTGAGTAAGGGAAAGTTCTCTCCGTTATTCCGGAGAATGGGGGATGTGACGACGCGTTATATATTCTCACTGATTAGTGCCCGGGAGTGCAGCCGCGGGGGATGACTGGGAGATAGTGCTAGGAATTGTTTCAGCCTCCAGATGTGCAGCTAATTTCATTCAAATGAGACACTCGGAAAAACGCTTTATAGATTAATTCGCTTATATATGCGCCTCGGTGGTTTAGTGGTTAGCATCGCTGACTACGAATCCATCGGCTCCGGGTTCGATTCCCAGTGATGGCAGTCGACGCGCAGCAAACCCAGCTGTTCATCTTTCCATACACTAATAAAAATATTGGTTGGTAGATAAATGGGTACCCTGAGTGGCTTAGTAGTTAAGACGTTAAGACCGCTAGGCTGGTGATCGTGAGATCGAGTCCTGGCGAGGACTTCGTAATTTTTGACCACCTGTGGTGGGTCGTGGTTCGGATTCCATGTTAAGCCGTAGATCTAAGGGGAGCTTGACCTTCGTCAGAATGAACAATGAACCTCAGTTGGAAAACTTTCTTTTTCAGAAAAAGCCCAAAGGTTTATGCATCGAAACGAAATCGAGGAAATTCCAACCAATGCCTCAAGCGTGGAAAGTTATGGTATTCTTTCAAATTTCGCTTTTAGGAAAGAAGGAAACAGAGGACATGTTTCATAAAGTTAACGCTTTCAATGATACAGACGAAATAACATCATTATCTGACAGGAAGGAAACATCATTAATTGAAAGTGTTATAGTTTAAGTTGAAGCTCAGTACGTTGTTTCTATTCATTTTTATTTGATTTCTACATGTTCTTTGCATAATTAATTCTAATGCGCTTCGGTGGTGTAGTGGTTAGTATTGCTGACTACGAATCCACCTGCCCCGGGTTTGATTCCCGACGAAAGCATGGCACCCGGCTTGCCCAGCTGTTCATCCTTTCAGAAAAAAATTGGTTGGTAGATAAATGGGTACCCTGGGTGGCCGAGCGGTTAAGACGTTTGGCTGCTGATCGAGAGATCGTGAAATCGAGTCCGGGCGAGGACTTTGTAATTTCTGACCACCCGTAGTGGGTCGTCGTCCGGATTTCACGTTAAGCTGTAAGTCCAAGGTGAAGCAACAAGCCTGACCTTCGTCAGAATGAACAATCCGGGCGGAAGCAAAATCAAGCTTAACCAAGGTTAATTCACAGAATGTCATCACATATTTCTGCTTTTTTATGCACCACTTTTGTTATGCGTTAATATACAGGGTGTCCCAGAAGTCCGGACTCATAGGGAAAATAGACATTATATTTTTAAAGTGAAACAAATACATTTCTAATGTCAGTTTTGCATATTTCAAGAAAGAAAATACCCTGATGGCTCAGTATACCAATTATGGAAAAACTATACATGCCTGCCATACACTTTACAGTTCACAACAAAGACTAATTTAAACCCAGGCTTATACAAGCCTACAATATGGTATCGTATATGGTACCTTTATTTCATAATAATTAAATACAAATTATTAATTTATTGTATTAAATAACTATAAAATTGCTTCGGAATTGGCGACAAAGCCTAGTGGAAATGGGAAAAATTGCCATCCGTAGAACCAAATATGTATGCACTGGGCCTATATAACAAGAAAAATGTATTTTTTCGTATCAAAATTTTCCATCGCTGACTCATGAAAATGACTTCGAGAGAAGAAATAATGAAAACATAAAAATTAGACGTCTGGGGATTTTCTATTTGCACCTAAGCGAATTTAAGACAAAACGAATTATTAGTTGAGGCAGAGCTGTCTAGTGACGAGCATTTGCTGTAGGCAAGGAAGATGTGTTTAATCTTCCTACAAGTTCTGAATGAAAAACTAATAAAATAAAACTAATAACACAAAAGGAGAGGCCTATTCCTTCAGGTATTTAGGCGTAGTGAATTGCATGGATTAATTAGACGGAATAAACTCGTTGCGTAACCCTATTGCCTACAACCAGAGAGAGGCGCGATAGGCAGCTGCGCGCCCTACAACCAGAAGCGAAATCCAACGAAATAATAGATTATAGTAGTTTCCTTTTTTACCGTTAAACAGCGCTAAATACCGAAGGCAAATAAATTGAACATCAACCAAAAAAACCTGTACTTTCCTGTTATCCCGGACCCTAGACTTTTTATCAGTTGCCAGACTTCAATTTTGACACAAAATATTTTCGTTAAAACTAACCAAAAAACTACTCAACAAGGTCTTTTGAAGACCTCCACAAACACAATTTTTTTAACGAAAAGACGTAGGGTTTTTGTCGTTGATCTGGTGGAAATTTTCACCGGATCGCTAAGTTGATAGCAGTCAACCCATAATACTATATATAGTTTTTCATACCACTGGTATTGCAACAGGTTTCCGGAAAAAGCCAGAGGGAGGCATGTCAGTTATTTCACGAACATGCCTCACTCTGGCTTTTTCCGGAAACATGTAACAATTCCAGTTCCACCTTCTCTTGATTGGTATACTGAGCCATCAGGGTATTTTCTTTCCTGAAAAATGTAAAACTGGCATTAGAAATGTGTTTGTTTCACTTTAAGAATATAATGTCGATTTTCCCTATGAGTCCAGACTTCTCGGACACCCTGTATGATTTTTTGTTATACATTCGGTTCTTAATTTAGAGTTAAGAAACTCGTACTGTTTGCCATTCCAGATTTACAGATCTACAGAAGCTAAGACTAACAAAGACCCTAAGATCCACTCTAAGGTTAGCTCGAGAGAAGGAAGAGAGTAGGGGGTTAAAAGAAGAGAATAGGGAGTTAAAAGAAGAGAATAAGTGGTTAAGTAAGTAGCAAAACCTATCATTCGTGGGTTAACATTTATTCAGAAAAAGAGAGAAAGACACCATCATCATCCGTCGGCCGCTGGCGACAAGTCGGAAAAATAGTCGAAGAGAATACGAAAAGGGTAAAAAAGATGAAAAGAAGTAAATTAAGAACGCTTACAAACCATGCAACCACGGTCTTAACTCAAAGAAACACTGTCATACCATGAAAACTACAGACATGCAAGTAAAAAAAAAGTATGGAGAGTATAACAAAAAGTGGGTTAGTTTACGCTACGAGCTACATCTAAGTTCGCGATGGTCTAATTTTTTATTTTTTTTCATATAAATTTAACGCTGGCATATCACACACTGGCATGTCACAAGCTGGCATCAGTCGTCAGCAGACTCAAACCTTGACTATCACCCCCAGAGCTCCTGTTGCTAATTGTTTTATTATTTTAAACGACGTTAATATTTTTAAAATGCCTATCTAAACGGTTTTTAAACATATTAACGCTGGTAGAGTTCACGACGGACGCGGGAAGATTATTCCATTTATCAATTACTTTAAACGTAAAAACGTTTTTAGCGATGTTAGTAATGAAACATCTACCAGGTAATTTAAATCCGTTATTACGAGTATTGCTATTATCGAAAATGAACAATTTGTCAAAATTTACGTTATCGATTTTATTAACGATTTTGAAAACTTAATAAGCTTTCCCACTTAATCTCCTAGTCTCGAGTGAATGCAAGTCTAACTCTTTAATCCTGTCTTCGTAAGACTTGTTGCTTAGTGACGGAATTAGTTTCGTGGCGCGTCGCTGAACCTTTTCCAACCTATCGATATCCTCACGCAACTACGGGCACCAAAACTGAACGGCATATTGTAAGTGAGGCCTGACTAGAGACTTGTAAATGGGCAATATAATATTCTTCGATTTAAATTCGAAATTATGCGCTATGAAGCCTTACATCCTATTAGCTTTTGCGCAAGACTCCAGGCACTGGTTCCTAACTTTTAAATCCTTAGATACGCGTACGCCTAAATCTACGAGGGCCACTCAATATATTTCGCCCCACTTCTTTTTCTCTTTCCAAGTTTCCTTGCAAGTTCCAGAAATTTTGTACACAAGTAGTTACATACTTTTTTTACCAATTTTTATTTTTCCATATAGTCCCCATCCTTTTCTACGGCTTTTCTCCACCTCGAAACAAGGACCTTTATTCCTTGCTGGTAAAAATCCGCTGGGTTCCACTGGAGTCAACTCTTAACCTCCTCAACAACGTCATCCTCACTCTGAAACTTTCTTCCACGAATAACATCCTTCATTGGCCCAAACAAATGGAAGTCTGAAGGTGCCAGATCCGGGCTGTGTGGAGGGTGGGGTAACACAGTCAAGTGCATTTTTGTGATGGCCTCTATTGTTTGCAAACTGTTGTGTAGTCTTGCGTTATCGTGCAAAAGAAGGACGTCTTCCAGTTTTCTTCCCGGTCGAACTCGCTTTATACGTCTCTGGAGTCTCTGTAGGGTAGCAATATATGCCTCTGAGTTGATTGTTTGTCCTTTCTTTATAATGTCCACCAGAATCACCCCTTTCATTTCACAGAAGATAGTGGCCATAACCTTTCCAGCAGAGGGAGCCATTTTGAACTTTTTCTTGCGTGGGGAGTCTGCGTGATGCCACTCCATGGATTGGTGTTTTGTTTCAGGTTCAAAGTGGTGCATCCAAGTCTCATCCCCAGTCACAATTCGTGAAAGGAAGTCATCTCCTTGTATCTCGTATCGAACCAACGACTTGGAAGCAATTTCTTTTCTTTGGACTTTATGATCTTCAGTCAGTTTGCGAGGAACAAACCGTGAACACACTTTTGAGTATCCCAGTTACTGAATTATCGTATTCACATTTCCTTCACTAATTCCTAGCTCCAGTGATAGCTCCTTGCAGGCACGTGCACAGGGGGGGGGCTTGGGGTGCTTGAGCCCCTGCCCTTTTTCTTCTTCATATCAAAAGTGCCCTTTTAGTCAAAAT
The DNA here is from genome assembly GCA_023014485.1 of Bathynomus jamesi. Taxonomy (NCBI): domain Eukaryota; kingdom Metazoa; phylum Arthropoda; class Malacostraca; order Isopoda; family Cirolanidae; genus Bathynomus; species Bathynomus jamesi. The sequence continues at coordinate 427,299 of JAJOZX010000452.1, forward strand.
TCATAAATATATTGATTCGACATAAATTTGAATTAATTAGTTATATTTTTATTTAGTTACTGCTACTTCAACAGATTTTCAAAACTGGAATTACTTTGATCTATGATTTTTTATTAGAATAATAAACTTAACATACCGTTACTATTATTTTGTCAATCAGGGAGGGCGTCCCTAGTGGTAACACTGACTGCAGCTGTTCACTGTTGATTGCGTCTCTCGGGTATGTGGGTGTATTGTTTACTGTTTGTTTACTGTTTATAATTTTTGCTTTTGTATTTTCCTGATAAGAATCAATATTTTTCTATTGCTACTTAAGAGCTGTGGCCATCATATTAAATAGCCCACAGTATATTTCTATAAATCTTTAATTTATAGTTTCATATTATTCCATATTTAAATGTATATACAGCAGAATACTGTAATTTATATGATGAGCAAGCTAAAAGTCAATATAAGTAAAATTGAATAATAATTATAAATACACTCCAATATTTCAATATCTTCATATCTTTTGAAAATCTTGCAATAAAAACACCTTTTTACAACAAATTTTCATTTATTTTCTTTAATCAGCTTTATATACAAAAATAATGCATTGAATTTAATGGAATTTAAGAATATTTACCACATACAATTTTAAAATTTTTCTTTGTGTGTGTATACATATATATAGCCGATATGGCATTGCGGATTTCATTTTTAAAAATGTTAGGGGAGTGCCCTTTTTTCAACTGAGCCCCTGCCCTTCTGAAAGTCTGTGCACGTCACTGGGCCTCCTTGTATGTGACGCGCCGATTTGCTCGAATGATGCTGTTAGTACGTTGCACAGTGTAAGATGTCACAGCCGATGCCGGGCGACCGCTGCGTGGATCATCATCGAGGCTGACTCTCCCTCTCTCCGATGATCTCACACGCTTAGATCAGCGTCCAACTGTGCTTCGATCAACAACAGCATCTCCGTAAACGTTTTGTAGACATTTGTGAATATTTCCAAATGTTTCCTTCTCTGCGGTTAAGAACTCGATAACAGCTCTCTGTTTACGACGCACATCACTGTCAGACGCCATTTTCGAAACTGCGTTAACCATCGGTTTTATACAAGGGCGTTTAAAAGTGGTTTTATACAAGGAGGGGAGGTTCAACCTGGAAAAATCCGGTTATGTGAAGCGCAGAAAGTTCAAACTTACTGCCCAAAAGACATTTCAGCCCTATGGCCTATTATTTAGTTATGAAAAAGGGTGGGGCAAAATATATTGAGTGCCCCTAGTACTTCTTCGTCAACGCTCGCTAACTGTCAATCATCCATCGTGTATTGTTACGAGAACCTATACGCAAAACTTTAAATTTGTCTACGTTAAATTGCATCTCCCACTTCTCCGTCCACTCCATAATCCTATTTACATCGTCTTGGAGCCTATTTCTCTCGTTCACGTTAAGAACTTTACCGCCTATTTTAGTATCGTCCGCGAAATTTGCCTACATCTATGTCGTTAATGTAGATTACGAATAGGAATGAGCCTAACACTGAACCCTGAGGGACACCGCTACCTACATCCAGTCACCCCGATTCCCTACCATTAACAACGACCCTCTGTTTCCTGGCACGAAGCCATTCCTCCGACCAGTTAGCTACCTGACCGCGTATACCGTGCGCTTTAACCTTCGCAATTAATCTTCTATGCGGAACTGTATCGGACGCTATTTTAAAGTCTAAATAAATAACGTCAGCCGCTCTATGCCTATCGTATTCGCGTACTATTTCGTTATAAAACTCTTAACAAATTAGTTAGACAAGATTTATGACGTCGAAACCCACACCGACTACTATTAATCAAATCGCGACTTCCTACGTGATCGACGATACGATCCCTAACTACGGATTCCAAAAGTTTACCGACAATTGACGTTAAGCTAATAGGACTATAATTGCTAGCTACTGTGCGGTCGCCTTTTTTAAAAATGGGCGTAAAGTTAGCTAATTTGAAGTCTTCAGGAATAATCACCGCTTCCAATGACTTATTAAAATTATTATTATTATATTTTGAATTTTGAGTGTTTTGGGATTGTTTAACCTTTTTCGTAACAGCAAAGGTTATGTGACGCAGGGAACCTGCAACTTTACGTGGGATTCGAACCATCCGAGGGTCGCTACACCAGTATTTGAACGTAGAGGACGGTCGCCTATCCGACCACTACGCAGACCCAGTGTCACTTAATTTCGCCGATACATGGCCACGACGTAGCCCTCTAGGTTTTGATTTTTTCCTAAGATGACAAAAGGTTTGTTGTTCAGGTGGGTGGTTGTTCCGTTTTATGTCTTCATCTAACTCAGTGAATTGAGACGGGCGGTAACGCCATCAACCAGGAAAATGTCTCCTTTAAAAGGAGAACTGATTCGAACCAAGTACATTACGTGCAGCGAGCTCGTCACTGCACCTACTGCTCATTTCTCAGACTGGTTTCGGTATAAGAATAACCTTCCTGAACGTAAAACATCAGAATAAATGGATACACATAAAAACCGATTAGACTAAACAACAGTATAAACTATTTTATATATAAATTAGGACGTCCTTGGAAGAGTTCCTGAGGATATTTTGTATGGTCTTACTCTGTTCCGATAAAAACCGCATTAACTCTCGGAATTATGGAAGGGCTATACTTTGATGCCCCTAAATTGGAAGCATCACTTCCTCTGAAAAGAACTACTTTCTACTACACAAGAAACAAAGACTGCCTTCTATACAAAGAAATATTATCTTCTATTTTCTCAAATTACTAAAAAATGAAGCTTGGAAACCATTTCTTCTCTCTAAAGAAGTTATGTATCATTTAAAGAAGTTATTATATCTGACAAGAAGCGTTGATACCCAAAAGGAGGAAAAGCTTCCTCTAGAATACACCCTCAAAAGGAAGTTATAAGTTCTAATTTTAGAAGGTTTCATTTTGAGTGTACAGGATTTATTAGATATTTGATCATGATCTAAAAGACTAAAACGCATGAAGGATTTGGATCATGCACTGAGACGACACAGCACTAACAATCACATGCATTGTGTTTATTGAAGTGAATAACCTTTATTAATAATAAAATAAATACATTGGTTTTACAATTTATAATGACAAATAATTGTGAAGCTGGACTATTTATTTTATTTAATTTGGCCCTTAAGCTTTAGGCTTTAGACTTTATTGGAAGTTCATAGCCAATAAACGTGACACGGATGTCATACTAGTTTGTCGGAGCAGTACCGGGACATTTATTTTTCGTATTGGGTAGAGAATGTTATTTGATCGAAGATATATTCGACTTTCCCGCAATACTCTTTTTTCCTATGGTAAATATGCTTCTGTGCAAATTCAAGTCTCACATTCTAATCAGTGATGTAGGACTCGAGACGGTTTCAATATTTTTCTGGTCTCGGTCTTGGCCATGCTTGTCTCGACTACATCACTGCTGGGTATGTCGATGTTCTTCAATTGCAACGAACACTTGCCTTGTTTTAAGTAGACAGTTAACTGCTGAAAAATGTCACAAACTATGAATTCGTGAATAAATTATGAGTAAATTTTGCAAATGTCACCTGATAACTTCTTTAGAATCTTTATTCCTGAATGTGAAATACAGAGCTAAGGAATTAGGCATCACACAATATTGAATACATGCAAAAATTTCATATGGTTTCGGTTTTGGTCTCGGTCTGGAGACCGGTCTGGAGAGCTTTTTTCTGGTCTCGGTCTCGGTCGTCTCGACTACATCACTGATTCTAATGTTGTTCAGTCAGTTTTGGTTTCGTAGCTAGCGTGTGTTGAAATATTTATATTGTTACTTCTACTGTATTGAAATATTTACTTCTACTACCTTTCTCCAAACTGGAAATTCATATCCTGCGCATTCGTATTGGAAAATTCAGTAAATATATAACTCTGCACAGTCCAAGGCAATTTATAATTTCGGAATTTGACACTCCTTTTTTGGAGATCATTACTTCTCATATTGCTTCAAATTAATAGACAGAGTGCGCACGATTGCTTTAGATTAACAGACTGGCTGTGCATGATTCTACTTTTGAAAAATAAATGTTGATCTGCAGATCTACAGGAAGCTAAGGCTAACAAAGACCCTAAGATCCACTCTAAAGTTAGTCCGGGAGAAAGGAGAGAGTAGGGGGTTAAAAGAAGAGAATAAGGGGTTAAGTAAGTAGCAAAACCTATCATTCGTGGGTTAACATTCATTCATAAAAAGAGAAAGACTCGTCGTCATCATCCGCCGCCACTTGCGACAAGTCGTAAAAATAGTCGAAGAGAATAGGAAAGGAGTGAAAGATGAAAAGACGTAAAATGAGAACGCTTACAAACCATGCAAACACCGTCTTAACTCAAACACTGTCATACCATGCAAACTACAGACATGCAAGTAAAGAGAGGATAAGAAAAGAAAAAAAGTATGAAGAGTATAACAAAAAGTGGGTTAGTTTACGCTACGAGCTACATCTAAGTTCGTGTTAGTCTTTTTTTTTTCTGGCATATCACACGCTGGTATTAATTGTCAACAGACTCATCCTCGACCATTACCCCCAGAGCTCCTGTTGCTAATTATTTTATTATTTTAAACAATGTTAATACTTTTAAAATGCCTATCTAAACGGTTTTTGGATCAATCCCAGAATAGGCACCTGAAATCATTTTTAGGTGCTTAATCTGGGATTGAGGCAAAACACAGGTGCTTAATCTGGGATTGAGGAAAAAAAAATAAACATTTTTAGAGATATAATTTCATTGTTTTATCAATATTTGAAAAAATCAACTCTAACCTAAACCTAACCTAACCTAACCTAACCTATATCTATACCAATTTATGTGGCAAGATAGATTTGCTTCAGATGGATTCAGAAACATTCGGGCTCATATTGCAGGAATTTATAATATGTAAAATTTTTCTTTATTCATTAAACCACTTTAAACCTTTTATAACTTTGCCTTTATTACATTTGTAATAAACTTTGTATAAACAATAATTTGTAATCATCAGGTTTTTTTTATTTAATTCCTTGCAAGGTGCCTATTCTGGGATTGAGGTTGAACGCAGGTGCTTCATCTGGGATTGAGGTACATCAGGTGCCTATTCTGGGATTGACCCCGGTTTTTAAACATATTAACGCTGGTAGAATTCACGACGGACGCGGGAAGATTATTCCATTTATCAATTACTTTAAACGTAAAAATGTTTTTAGCGATGTTAGTAATGAAACATCTACCACGTAATTTAAATCCGTTATTACGAGTGTTGCTATTATCGAAAATGAACAGTTTGTCAAAATTTACGTTAAAGATTTTATTAACGATTTTGAAAACTTCAATAAGCTCTCCCCTTATCTCCTAGTTTCAAGTGAATGCAAGTCTAACTCTTTAATCCTGTCTTCGTAAGACTTGTTGCTTAGTGACGGAATTAGTTTCGTAGCGCGACGCTGAACCCTTTCTCACCTATGAATATCCTCACGCAAATACGGGCACCAAAATTGAACGGCATCTTGTAAGCGAGGCCTGACTAGGGACTTGTAAAGGGGCAATATAATATTCTTTGATTTAAATTCGAAATTACGCGCTCTGAAGCATAACATCCTGTTAGCTTTTGCGCAAGACTCCAGGCACTGGTTCCTAACTTTTAAAGCCTTAGGTACGCGTACGCCTAAATCTACTTCCTCGTCAACGGTCGCTAACTGTCTATCATCCATCGTGTACGTGTAATTGTTGTTACGAGAACCTATATGCAAAACTTTACATTTGTCTACGTTAAATTGCATCTGTCACTTATCTGTCCACTCCATAATCCTATTTACATCCTCTTGGAACCTATTTCTATCGTCCACGTTAAGAACTTTACCACCTATTTTACTATCGTCCGCGAATTTTGACACGTTACTGGTCAAGCCTACATCTATGTCGTTAACGTAGATTACGAATAGCAATGGGCCTAACTCTGAACCCTGGGGAACACCGCTACCTACATCAAACCACCCCGATTCCCTATCATTAACAACGACCCTCTGTTTCCTGGCACGAAGCCATTCCTCTAACAGTCTAACCAATTTAGCTACCTGATCGCGTATACCGTGCGCTTTAACCTTCGCAATTAATCTTCGATGCGGAACTGTATCGAACGCCTTTTTAAAATCTAAATAAATAACATCAGCCGCTCTATGCCTATCGTATTCGCGCACTATTTCGTTATAAAACTAACAAATAAGTTAAACAAGATCTATGGCGTCGAAACTCATGCTGACTACTATTGATCAAATCGCGACTTTCTAAGTGATCGACGATATGATCTCTAACTACGGATTCCAAAAGTTTACCGACAATTGACGTTAAGATAATAGGCCTACAATTGCTAGCTATTGTGCAGTCTCCTTTTTTAAAATGGGCGTAAAGTTAGCTAATTTGAAGTCTTCAGGAATAATCCCCGCTTCCAGTGACTTATTAAAAATTTTTGTTAAGGGGCCTACGATAACGTCTTTCAAATCTTTCAAATGTTTAGGATAAAGTGCGTCAGGGCCTGGAGCCTTGCTAACTTTAAGCTTATTGATATAATGCGCAATCTCACCCTCGTAAACAGTTATTTCATTCAAAAGGGTCTCGCTACTAAATGGAATGATATCGTCCACGTTAGGGACATCATTTATGTCTTGTGCGGTAAAAACGCCTGAGCGTCGGGAGCCAAAGCGCCGTTAGCGTCCACTAGAGGGCCTATGTTATCTTTTATCGGCTTGCGATTATTGACGTAGTCAAAAAACTTTTTCGGATTATGTTTACTATCCGCAGCTACAGGTATCTCAAAATTACGTTTAGCATTCCTAACAGATCTTTTAACCTGACGTCCGTCTAAGCTCGATATATCTGTTAAAGTTAGCTACCGTGCCATTGCGCTTATTAAGTTTATACGCTCTGTTACGCTCATTTATGAACTCACCTATTTCCCTAGTCCACCACTTGGGCCTACCATGATTACTAGAGCGCTTGGCCCTACGCGGAATAAACTCCCTTTCGATATTCAAAAAACTTTCTTTAAACGCCTCTCAATGAAAATTTGTGTCATTACCCATAAATAAATTATCCCAGTCCATTACTCTCATCCTATCCGCAAAACTAGCAAAATTAGCCCTACGAAAATCAGGGACTTCCATTATGTTACTATCCTTACTGTTTTCTATCAATAGCTTAACCTAATAATTTGGTGATCACTACATCCCAAACTCTCACCTACTTCCAAACCTTCGACTATATTTTCGTCGTTCGTCATCACCACGTCTAAAATATTGTCACCGCGCGTTGGTTCGGTAACCATCTGTCGTAAAAAATTATCTTCCATGAACTCAATCCGTCTCAAACCCTCATCATTACCAGTAAAAGTCTTGTAATTAACGTTAGGGCAGTTAAAGTCTCCGGGAAATATTAGATTTAACTCCCTGTCTGGTTTTATAATGAGAGCAAACTTTTCTGGTCAATTTTGAGGTGCTTTGCACGAATCTGCCATTGGTTTCCTGTGCAAATGCGTAGTTTTTGAGATATAGCAACAAACATATTACGCTAAGAGGTAGATGGTTTTAATCGGAAGTTTAGGTGATCTTAGTTTGACAAGCCTATTCTACATATATAAAAAGTGTGCCGATTCCAAAAGAAGCAGTCTTATTGACCCCAGCTACGCCAAAATGGCCATTTTGGACACTTTTTGGCCAATTATGGCCAAAATCAGAGATTTTCAGAATTTTAGATGATTATGGTTTGACAAACGTATTCTATGTAAAAATGGGTGCTGATTCTAAAAAAAGCAGTCTTATTGACCCCAGCTACGACAAAATGGCCATTTTGCAGAAGTTTTAACAGGCTTATCAAATTAAGATCACCTAAAATTCTGATTAAAACCATCTACCTCTTAGGGTAACCATAAATCATGGCCCAATGAGTGGCACACTGTTTGACTAATGTTTTTTTTTTGCAGATGGATGGTGTGGAGGTGCCTTTGCGGTGTGTGCTGCATGCGAGTGGTGATGCAGAATATGATGGTGATGCAGTGGCTCCATTTACTACACAAACGTGGAAAAAAGCCGGGGACACAGCTGAAGCCAGAAAACAATATCAGATGAGTTCTAAATACCTTGCTATATGTGGAGCACTTAATTTTAACGCTGAACCACTGCTTCATTATGGCTTTTACAATGGCTGTTACAGTAAATTTACCGCTTATCAATACAGTCAAAGGAAAAGAAAACATGTTCGATGAAAATATTCTTAAAACAAGATCTATGGTAAAGAAGCCACTAGTGGCTACTATCTCAACTACTGGGTTGCTGGGAAGGAACTGTATTTTCTGCAATGGTCCGGACTGCAAGTATTTCCCCAGTGGTTTTGAAATACTATCTCTGTGCGAGACTGCACAAGCACAGGACAGTATTATAAATGCTGCAAGGCAACTGAAAGACAGACTTTCTTCGTGAATATGAACATTGACTTCATAGCGAAGGAGGTAAAGTACCAAAAGACATGCAGGAAAAGGTATATTTCCATGGCTGCTAAGGCTGTGGCCAAACAGCAAGGTGCAACGTACACAAAGGGACGAGAATCTGCTTTCTTAAGATTACTTACATATATAGAGTCTGAGATCTTTCTGAAAGAAGCTTCCCAGAAATTGGTTGATATTAATAAAACCTTCATTGAATTTCTCAAAGAAGAAGGATTCGAGGAGCCTACCTCTGACCTATACCATCTTTTGTCCAAAATCTGAGAACACTATAGCAGCAAGCTTCAAGTTGATCAAGACAGCAAGAAACAAGGTACCTATCTCTCTATTGTAAAGGATGTTTTGGCCAAGGAAATTAAGAATGTAGCTTTGTTCCTCAGAGAGAAGATCAAGAAACTCTCTTGAGAATAAACTCCCAAAGCCTATTACAGTAGAAGCAATCCATGATGGTCAGTGTCCAAATATACCTGTTGAAATATTAGAGTTTTGTAGGATTCTGTACACTGGAACAAAAGATGAAGCCAGTCAGAGAGTGGAGCGGTATGTTGAATCATCAGCTGAAGATGATATCAACAAAGCTACTGGTGGAACAGTGAAGCCATCTAAACACATGCTGCTGGGCATGAGTTTAAGGAGTATTACTGGTTCCAGGAAGATTCGAGAAGTTGTTAATCACTTTGGCCACTGCATAGGATATCATGCCAGATGAAGTAAAAGAGATGTTAAATCTCTTCGTTTTGGTGGAAAAGTGGAAAGATGACTTCCTCCAGGAATGCTTAAGTGACCCCATAAGGTTTTAAAGGCCACTGCAAAGAAGAAAAGTTAAAAACTTTGCCAGTGCTGCTGTCAAGAGCAAAGTACGAGGTAAAGATGAAAACGTTTTGGTGCTGAAGACAACACGGGACTTGCTCGGCAGATTACTCTATCTTGCTTGTACCAGAAAGATCGAGCTTGAAAAGGAGTTTCCTTTTCCACTTACTCCTGTTCCCCTCTCTATGGCTAGCATTTATGGCAGGATGAAGAAAACACCAAAGTATCAACTGTCCAAACATCTTGGATCTGATTACACACAGAGAGCCGCCAACAGTTGATTTAGTTCTCTATGACGCAATGTTTATAATCCAATCACTGCCTTCAGACTTGCCTCTTATTCTTGGAACTGTAGCAATGCTGGTCCTGAAGATCATATGCAGCGCAAGGGCAAGTGAAGTACACTGTTTGTGACAAGTTTGTGAAAAGTATAAGGAATGTTGAACAATAGGCAAGAGGTGCAAATGATGGATCATTTCACATAACTGCATCAGATCAGTTACGTCCTAAAGATTTCAGACATTTTTGAGATCATCAAATTTCAAAACTGCACTTATGAAGTTCTTCATGGAGGAATGGAAAGATAACAAGTACGCACCTATCATAAAACAAACGAGAGTTCTTGTTGCACATGAGGAGCAGTGTCTGCAATATACAGCAACTCTGTCAGGAAATGTAGAACATAATGAGGCACCTGAGTATGTATGCTCACACGTGGAGGCCGATACCATGCTGGTGTACCATCTCAGCGTTCTGTCAAAAAGAAGACCAAGATAGAATGTTGTCCGTGCAACGGACACTGATATCGTGGTTATTCTTCTGTACCATGCCAGACAATTCAAAGCCAACGTGTGGATGGACCTTGGGCATGCTAGTGACAACACCAGGAGATATGTACACATCACTGATCTAGCAAATCACCTGGGTCCAGTTCTCTGCAAGGCATTGCCAGGTTATCATGCTCTGACAGGATGTGATTACACATCACCCTTCTTTAGGAAGGGAAAAGTGAATCCACTGAAGAAGGCTGAAAAGAACCCATTACATCTTGAAGGCCTCGGCAGCCTTGGAGAGAAGACCACCTTTGTTGATGAAGGAAACCACGTACAAAAATATGTGTGTACTCTATATGGCCAGGGAACCATTTCATCAGTGAATGAGGCTAGACTGAAGATATTCCAGCAAAGGTACAAGCCAAATGACCCAGACTCTCCTTTACAGAAAATTAAAGGTATTGATGCAGGCATGCATCCTCCCTGCAAAGATGTTCTGGATCAAAAGTTAGCTAGGTGCAACTATGCGGCAAATCTCTGGAAGTATGCGCATCTAAGAGATCCACTAGAAAACATGCGACCCACAGACCATGGCTGGAAAGAGGTTAATGGAATTTTTCTACCAGTCTAGTTTACCGGCAGTCAAGTGCCAACCATGCTTTCTGAGACCATGGAACCGGAGGGTGTCGCAGATGGAGATGAGGGTGTTGAGGACGAAGACAATGATAGTATTTCCGATACTGATTCAGAGGACGAAGATGACAGTGATGATGATGGAGGTGATTAATTAAATGTTGTTAATGTTCTTGTTAAATGTTAATAAACCATAATCACCTAAAATTCTGAAAATCTTTGATTTTGGCCATAATTGGCCAAAAAGTGTCCAAAATGGCCATTTTGTCGTAACTGGGGTCAATAAGACTGCTTTTTTTTGGAATCAGCACCCATTTTTACATAGAATACGCTTGTCAAACCATAATCACCTAAAATTCTGATTAAAGCCATCTACCTCTTGGAATATATAGGATATGTTCACGTTACGAGATCTCGTAAACCACCCATTACCACAGTAAACGTGCAAACACCTCAAAATTAATCAGAAAAGTTTGCTCTCGTCATTTTCGATTAAACTAACGAAAATATCACAACTTAACCTAACCAGTCATCAAGGGCGTACAGTTGACCTAACCGGGCATTCAATTAACCTAACCGGGCATTCAATTAACCTAACCGGGCATTCAATCAATCTAACCGGGCATTCAATTAACCTAACCGGTTAATATTGGTTATTTCACCTAAATATTTTCTGTTCTGATCTTTTCATATTAGGCACTCACTGTCACATTTCGGGCAAGTTAAGGATGAGAGAATAACGCCGTACTTGATAAAAACATCCAATGCTTTGTCTTCATCTAGGGCACATGATGAATCAAATCCTCAAAGTCAAAATCACACGAACGGCACATCATAATTCTATCGCAAACACCACCAAACTGAATGCAATTAGAAAAAAAATAGCCAGAACAGAAAACAAACTAATTAAGTCGCCAGAGTAGCGAAAAAATAGCCAACTCAGGAAGAATATTTTATGAAAAAAAGTACATTATATCCAAAACAGGACATATTTTATTAAAAAACATTTGAACAAATTTGCAAAGATATATATTTTTTTAGTCAGTTTTTAATCGCAATTCAATATATATCATAGTACTTGTTCAACTGTTTGTGACTGGGAGTAAAATCCAATATTAACCAAGTCTCCGACAATTATACTATCCCGATTATTAATAAAGTTGCCAAGAACTGTGTAAAATCTAGTATCGGTATCGAGGGGTTGAACGGGAGGTCTATAAACAACGAAATTAAAGCTAATACTACACGCCCTAACTTCAACGCATATTGCATTAATTGCTGCCGGAAAATATCTTAACCTCGATAGCCCAAAGGGAATTACGAATGTACAACAAAACGCCACCACCAATCCTATGTAACGTATCATTAGTAAAAAGTTTAAAACCCGCTATATCAAGTTTCCCTAAGTCCCGAGTCACGGTATTTAACCACGTTTCGGTTTTTGCAACTATATCGTAGTTTTTGCAATAAATTATCACCTTAATTAAATTCATTCAATTTATTTCCAATACTGCGCGCGTTACAATAAAAGACGTTTAAATTATTTTTTACCACAGATCGGCGTTTTAAACTATTTTTCACGTCGGGCCGGCGTTTCCCGGACCCACAACGTTTAAAGAAGGCTTCGACCTATACAGCTTTCGAACGTTCTCATCGATTAACCTGCCTAGCCTAGCATTCCCTATTTCATTGAAATGCACCCCGATCTTTTACAAAGAGGCGAGGATCACTAAATTCTGACCACAGCTTTACGAAGGGTACATTTTCCTGAGCACAAATCTCTTCTAGTTTAATGTTCAAAAATATTGTTTTTGACGTAATCCTAAGACCCAAACCGTGCCTAGGGGTAACACCTAGAACTAAAGACCTATCTGACCTTGCCTTCAGGGACCTAATTAATCCCCCGTATCTCTCCAAAAGGTCAGGTACTCTCGTATCGGGCCTATACGAGTCGTTGCCCCCTACCATCGTCACCAACATCGAGTGACGGGAGGCAACATCAATTCTATCTACTTCGTCTCTAATTCTGTCAACTCTGGCCCCTGGTAGACAGACCCTCCTTCTCTTGGTTGGATTCCGTTTAACGAACTCCTTATCCATAAGACGCACTAAGGAGTCCCCGATTAAAATAGTTTCCCCTCATTCACATCCTTTCGAACTAGGCGAAAGGGTTCGAAACCTCGATAGGGGGGGGGATTCCTATCACCTAACGTATATGGCCTAGCTCCACCCTTAACTACTCTAAATCACTCTCCGTCTACTAATCTCGGACCAACCTTAACCCCTTCCTCAACTATCTAACCTTCCCGATAAGCTACCTATCCTAGAAACTAGGTTCCTGACCTCACCCTTCAAATTACTAACGTCTTCAACGTTAGTATAGGTTCAGCCTTCGTCAACTGTAAGCCTACCCCCTCGCGTACACTACGTTTTAAATCAACTATCTCTTCACTTAACTCACAAAAGAAACAAACCGATCTCTTGATAATCGCCATAGGACCGCCGTTGTAATTTTTAAAATCTGTATACCACCGATTAACCTCACACCTAGCACAAGACACTTTCTGCGACGGCATCGCGCAAGTTAAGGTAGTTAACGTTTATAACCGTCACAAGTTTAAGTTAAACTAAGCCGGCATGCTATGAAAACTTCTAAATCGCTAAAACTGAGGACGTATTTTGAACTATCTTCTGTACGGGGGTAACTACCCAAATTTCCTTATTTTTGTTTATCATTTCAATATAAGTATCGTGGTTTCATTTCTTTAATTAACAGAACCATACAACGATATTCTATTTAATGTTCAGTTTAAACTCTATGCGTCCATAGTTATAAAAAAGCAAACATCATTATGTATTTGGTATTTTTATCATTATTTTCCAATTATGGTGCTTATCCTTTCCTTTGCATCCCTCTCCTTTTTCCCATTTGAAAGTTTCACAACTCCTTCGGTATATCTTTACCTTCAAAATGAAAAAAATTATACAGTAAACTACAACATAGCTCAAATTTGACTGTTAAGAGACTTCTTTTCATGACTGTACATACGTACATACACACATGTCAATTCACTCATGTGCATTACCATATATACACCTCATTAACCTCGTTTAAGTTCCGTGTGTTGGTCACACTTCACACGAAGGTCAAGCTGGTGGCCCCGCCTCTAGGTTTGGCTTGGTGGAGGAGCGAGTTGCTCTCTTGCGCTCTCCACTGCACTTTGGTACACCCTGCTCATCTGGCACCGTCCTGAGCCAAGCATCTAGTCTTCTTTTAAAGACTTCAACTTTGACCCCTGTAACGTTTCTAAGGTCCTTTGGAAGCTGGTTAAAAAGTCTTGGCCCCCTGACAACCAAGCTATTTTCCCTCAGTGTTGAGGAGGTCCCTCGTCGGGCCTTTAATTTGGGAACACTACACCGTCTCCCTTTCCTATTTTCCAGCGTTGTTTGAGTGGTAATTGGGTTTAGTTTTAGGTTTGGTACCAGTTTTTCGATCATTTTCCATATGTAGATCATGGTGTACCTCTACCTTCTTTCCAGGAGTGCAGATTTAGTTTACGTAGTCTTTCCCAGTAGTTGAGCTCTTTGCAGCCATCATTCTTGGCTGTGAAATGTCTGCGTTTCTTCTAGTTTATTAATTTCTTCCTTTTTATATGGAGACGTCAAAACTGAGCAGTATTCAAGTTTTGGTATGATCAGTGTTCTCAGCAGGGGAGTCATTACTGTCTTGTCCCTCCTTTTGAACGTTCTTAGTACCTGTCCCACGACTCTTTTTGCTTCATTTATCGCTATCTGATTTTGTGTCTCGAATTTGGCATCATCGGTCATTATTACCCACAAGTCGACCGCTTTCGTGCTTCTCTGAATTTCTTGTCTATCTGGAGCATAATATGCAGTCTGTTTAAGTTCTTCATTTCTACCATATATCAAGAGCTGAAATTTCTCGGTGTTAAATGTCATATTGTTGTCTTCTGACTATTTGTATATTTTCTTCATGTCCCTCTGCAAGGCTTCTACCTCATTTGCATCGCTGATTTTTCTGCTAATCTTTGTATCGTCCGCAAAGAATGTTACTATACTGTTGCTGTTTATTCCACTGTCTATGTCTGTTAGCATGATAATGAACAGGAGTGGGGCCAGTACTGTACTTTGTGGTACTGAGGTGCGTATTTCTGATTCTGATGATGATACACTTTGAATTTTGACAACCTGTAGACGTTCTCTGAAGAAATTGTAAATCCATTTTCCAACTTGGCCTGTTATTCCATATGTTCCATTTTATGTGCTATTATACCATGATCGCATTTGTCGAAAGTTTCAGCAAAATCCATGTATATGACAACATAGTTTTCATTGCCTTCAAGTGCATCTAGGATATTGTTATAGTGCTCTATAACAGGGGTTCTCAACTTTTTGCAGCTAAAGGCCCACCTAGGTATGTCTCAAAATGGTCAGGGTTCACCACAAATTATAATGCGACTTATTTTTAGTTTAGTTCAATTTAAACGCACTTTCAATGTATGTGATGGTTGATAGTACAGGGTGTCCCATAAGTCTGGCATCATAGGAAAAATAATAAAAAAAGGCAAAACAAAAGCTTTTATTTACAGAACGTGCTCAATATGTCCACCATTGTTTTCAATACACAAATTCAGACGTGATACCCAGTCAGCAAGCACACGGTGAATGATGTCAGGAGTAATGGTGTTACATGCCCCAATAATGCGCTGCCGCAAATGTTCAACACTCCTAATTTTCTCTGCGTATACCAGCGCTTTCAAGTGGCCCCAGAGATAAAAATCTAGTGGCGTGAGATCCGGGCTTCTAGCTGGCCATTCCACAGGCCCTCGACGTCCTATCCAATGACCAGGGAATTGTTGGTACAGGTATTCCCTCACTTGGGAAACTTGGGAATTTCTCCTATGATGCCGGACTTATGGGACACCCTGTACATTCTAAACACTAAAAATGACAGAAAAAGAAAAACACATTGAAGTAGATTAAAAAATTTATTGCTTTTTCTATCATAATATCACAATTTCTATCACAACAGTGAGAAATTTTTTCCACGTGACCTCCCGCGGCTCACCAGTTGAAAAACCCTGCTCTATAAGTTGTGATAGGCACGATCTTCCTGACCTGAATCCGCGCTGATTTTCGTTGAATCTTTCCAGTGTAGTAGTATACGGCAAAATATTAGAGTGCAAATCAGTTGTATGCAAGATGATCAATAATGTTAAAAGGGGGTAGAGGGGGTTATACAACAATGGGGAGGGGGGTTGGTGTAGCCCACCCAAGAGGTGGCGGTTAGACCCTCCATTGGGTAGAGGGTAGAGGGGGGTATGCAACAAGGGGGAGTGAGGTATGCATGAAGGGGGGAGAGGATAACCTAACCTGGCAGCTCAGGTCCATAAAAGTATATATATATATATATTATATATATATATATATATATATATATATATATGAATTGTATGTGTATATATGTAGGTGTGTATGCATGTATGTTTGTATATATGTAGAGAAAAAAGTAAAACATAACTTCTTTATTAAGACGGAGGGCCAGGACTAGACCCTTCAAAGGTGGAGTGGGTGACCTAACTTAAAAGGGTAATAAAATACAAGAAGGAGAGAGAGGAGAGAGAGAGAAGATCCATTTGTGTCCATGTCCCATCGCATAATGGTGTCTTCAGCATCACAGCCATTTGGCGTAATCGGCTGTCAGACAGTTTCTTTAGAGGGTAAGCAGCGAGTCTCCTTAGTTTAGTGACTTATATGTACATATATATAGGCTAACTGGAGCGGCACCACCACTCACAACAAATTCTTAAAGTAAAATGTCGCCATCCTGGTGGGCTTCCGAAACCCACCAGTCGAAACAGCCTGTCGCCCTTAGACACACACACACACACACACACACACTGTATCGTTTGTATACACACACACACCCTTCATTTCCATTAATATTTGTTTATATGGTGCAAAGGAGAAATAAAACACAACTACAGCGTTCTGTCTATTTAATATACAGGGTGTACATAAAGTCAGGATCTATTTTTGTGAAATAATTATTTTTTTATATTTTTCTTTTCAGAAGCCCTTAGAATGAATACAGAAGAGCGTGTGGCAATAGTAATTTGGCGAATCGAGGGAAAGAAATACAATGACATCAGAGAGAAGTTTGGAAGGAGATTTCATAAGCTGGGGCCAATAGACAAGACAATACGAAAATTGGTGAACAAATTTAAACGAACGGGATCTGTAAATGATGAAGCAAGATCAGGACGACCGTGTATGTCAGATCTTACCGTGAATGCAGTACGCGGAATTATCACTGAGGAGCCACGTACGTCCGTTCGTGCTGCATCACACAGACTCGGCCTCCCGACGTCATCTGTGCACAAAATTCTGGAAGTTAATTTGCAGAAGAAAAGCTATCATTTGCAGTTTTTACATGATTTACATGAGGAAGATTTCCCTCGACGAAGTGCTGTGTGTGCTGATCTCGTAGAACAAATCTGGAGTGATAATTTAATGGACAACATTCTCTTTAGTGATGAAGCCACTTTCCATACGTGTGGAAAAGTAAATCGCCATAACTGTCGAATTTGGGCAGATGAAAGACCGAATGATTTCGTCCAAAATTGGGAAAGAGACTCACCTAAAGTTAATGTCTGGATGGGTTTAACAAAATCTAAGGTTTATGGTCCTTTTTTCTTTGCTGAAGCTACAGTTACGGGGCTTATTTATCTGGACATGTTGCAGCAATTCCTTGAACCTCAGCTGATTGGGGGTAGGATTGTTAGTACCGTCGTCTATCAACATGATGGTGCTCCTTGTCACTATGCCAAAATTGTTCAGGATTATCTAAATGGACGTTTTCCAAATCGCTGGATCGGACGCGGAAGCAACAGATCTTGGCCAGCGAGATCACCAGATTTAACCCCTTTAGATTTCTTTGCATGGGGCTTTATCAAATCGCACGTCTATCAGACGAAGATTACGAGTCTTGAAAACTTACGTACACGTATACGAACTGCTGCAGATAACATAACCCCGCAAATGCTCCAGAATGTGTTTAGAAATGCTGCGGAACGATTTGAGCTGTGCAGGGATACTGATGGGCGTCACGTCGAATCCTACTCTTAATTATTTAATAAATGTTACCACTTTATCATTTTATGATTGAATTCCATATAATTTCCAAGTGCTTCACAAAAATAGATCCTGACTTTATGTACACCCTGTATATCATTCATGAAATACATTCGGTAAATATGCATATACATTAGGTGCAAAACAGGGATAATACATACATGATTTATTTAACACATATATTCACATCAAACACAAAAATAATACAACCAGTAGAGAAGAAGTGTGTATATACATTAGATGCAAAAACAGCAATAATACACAATGGAGTTATTTAATATATATATATATATATATATATATATATATATATATACGCATCAAAACAAAAAATAATACAGCTAGTACAGAAGAATTCTATATACAACAAATTCAGAATACGTAAAACTTTTTTAACTCTTCCGCTACGGGGGAAGGGTTAAATGTACTTGAATGTACGTTAATGTATGCTTCCCGTATTTGAAATGTTAATATATATATATATATATATATATATATATATATATATATATATATATACACGTTTCGGAAACTTTAATTTTCCGTCATCAGTGCTAAAATTATCAACACATGGTTCGTTTGTATTACGATTTACGCATAACGTACAAATAATGGCGTGAGGAGAGAACGTCCAGTCGGGTGAAGCTCTGAGGCGACTATGAGCCGCCGGTGCGCTGTTTGACTCGGCGGGACCGTGGGCGGTTGGGGAGGTGGGAGTATGGTTGCCAGACGTGCCGTATTTTACGGGACAGTCCCGCATTTGATCCAAAAATCCCGCGTACAAATTTTTTAGAGATGAATTGATTTAGAATTTCAATATTATGTATAATAATTTCAATTTATTCACAATGTTTAATTGTTAAATATTACTGTAATAAAATTTTTCTAATTTTGTTTGTTGTAACCGTTGAAGAAATCTAGTTTCAATTTGGAAAAAAAATTTTGTCTTAAAAAAAAACCTCAGAATTTTTTTTGTCCCGCATGGGCATTTGAAAAATCTGGCAAGCCTAGGTAGGAGGTGTGGGGTGGGTATGAGTTACAGGGCAGCATCATAAACGCCGCCAAGCGTTAGTAATGCAGATTCGTGTACGAGATTGCTCCAACATGAAAGACTCGATGCGCACTGGTGAATCATACGAATATTTTAAACTGTAACCCATTATACTGGGTAGGCGTTTAAAGAATTTTTCCACCTGTGATACAGGAAGTAATATCGGTTTTGATGATATATCACACACACTTACTGGAATGCGCACCATACATCTTCTACAACGTTCAGGGGTAAATGTATTCACCAATGTACTTTCTCAAGTTAGAACTATGCACATATAAAATTTATTAGCACTCTGGCGATCTATTTGAGAGAAACATGTGTCCATACTTGGCCTTTTTGCTGGACAAACGATACTCGTCCCTAAACTCTACTAAAAATTCGCATAAACCTTTAGCTACAATTTCGCTGCGCACCTCATCATGATATATATGGATGTAGTGGTGGAAATATTTTAAACTGTCCATAATCACAAGATTTACATTCACCGCCCCAGTGTACGCGTACTTGGTGTGACATAACATGGTGCAATATCTCCTGTCAACCCACTCATCAACAAGGTTCACAACCCAGATCCTTTGTTTCCCTTCTGCAAGCGTTGATTCTTTCACCTCACTGTATATGTACTCGTTAGTAGAGTTTAATCCTACTACATACTCCATTACATCGTTTAAACCGCGAAACCCCGCAATGCTCTCACCAGAATATCCATAGAGTATTTGAACGTCTGGCTCCTCATGCTTCGCACGATTTAATGTGTCCTTAAAGGTTTCAAATGGGGGGTGACTAGAAATTCTTTGTGTTCACCACATCTGTAGACACTAGCAAGTACCGCTTCAGGAATGTAAAGCATGCAATATCATCGGTCGCCATCGTTATTTTTCGTTTACACCAGCATTCCTCAACAGGTAAAAGATATGTCTGAGAACCAGGGTTTGCGGAGGTCAACTGAACACGCAGGAAGGAAATATGACTCGCCAACTGGATTAGTAGCAGGAGTCGCATGACTAATTTTATTAGTCACTAACATACAGTGGGTGGTGCATAGATTTTTCTTGTACACACACACACACACACACACACACACACAAAGGAGAAAATGAAACGCCAGCTGAAACATAATTTATTTTAAATCCACGTAATAAATAGGAAAAATAAATAAACTGTAAAATTTTGTCAACAAGTAAATAGACTCTAATATAAACTATATTTATATAACAAATATTCACGCCTCACGGTATCCAACGGGAATAGTGTCATAGGTGCCAGGCACCTGGTATCGTTTCCTGTATGTGTTACGACACACTTTCGTCCCCCTAAGTTCCTTCATGCCCCCCCCCAACCTCTGTGCCCGAAAGACATGAGTTCCTACCACAAGGTGGGGTGGTTGGTCACCTTCATTTCCATCATCTTCTAATCTCACTAGCTCTTTCAGCGAATCAAAGTTGACGATCTGACGGTTCGCCTGGTTAAGAATGATATCTTTAGCCTTCACGATGTATTTCATCTCCTTCCCCACCCTCACCTGTACCCCGTAAGGTTTTGGTCTTGTTGAGACAAAAGAATCAGCGTGGGCGCTATCTCCGTACTCATCCTTGATCTTGTCAGTCAACTCTCCGAGGAATTCCCCAATAGGAGGCACATATTCAACTTCCCTCTCCGTGAATGTCACACTATCTGTATCTGCGTACAGAACCCTCCGTCCAAGAGAATGCAGTAGACTTCAAAGTTTGATGCGGCGTAGGCTGTTGTGAAAGTGGCTACAGGTATGTTTGTGACACGTGACACGTGATGTATCTGTAGCCAATTCGGTTCTGTTGTACTTTATTATATACGTATTACCCACATTGACGATCTCCATGACTTCTTTATCGATGACGTTGGCGTAATCTCACACTTCGTTATAACTTTGGGCAGACGGACGTTCCCCTTTTCTGTATTCTGGGAAAATTTCCCCCAAAGACTATTTAGGCACAACTTTGCACTAAAGCCCTTGCTAGGGTTCCTCACAATTTGGTCCTGTTCAAGTTGAATCCCTTCACGATCATGGTAGCGTTGAATATACGCCGATTTTTCATTTTCGGTCTCAACCCCTCGCGGGTATCCTGATGCTTCTACCTTATCCTTCAAAAAAGTATTTATATATGGTGTGGAAGGGTTGGGGAGCTTCTGAAACCTCCACACCTCATATATCTTCAGTATTCTGTACCCGTGACGAATGGCTAGGGACAGCTCAGGACTTTTATATACGCCTCTGATCATCCTCTGGTTGCTTGTGTGAGTACGGCCCCATTGTTCTCCTCTGCGCACTTCACACACAGGGGTAACATGAGTTTGTGGTCTACAACAACGGGCAAGATTGGCATCCATAAGCCGCGAGGGGGGGGGAGCACATCACCGAAAGAAAGACCAAAGTAGTTTTCGTTCAAATCAGCTGAAAACTCTTCGATGGCAGGCAGGAGGGGGAACCTACCAGTTTTTCAGGTGCTCCTACGGGATACGGATTGTTCTTTATCACGCAAAGGTATAATAAGCGGAAATCGTAGTAATGAATCTTCACCCCTTCCGTAGGTGGAAAGTATAGTTTGAAGGGTTTTGTGTGTCCTCCAAACAAACTATCGCCGCATTTGAGGGGGTCCAGCACCATTGTACGTTTGATAGCCCTTATTTTTTCGCGATATTGCTGATCGGCTTCCATCCAGGCATCATATTTGTGTTCCCACAAAACCTTGTGAATGAACTGGGCGCTTATAAGTTGGTCCCGGGTACGGGTCCCTGTGAGACTGTCGGCAGGAGATTTGCCGTGGATGTCTCCTATGATACCACACTCCGCACGTGGGCATCCATGCCACCAGCATCTGTTAAAGGAGTACACCGTCTTCTCCTCATGGCGGAGTCCTCGCTTAGACCATCTATCCGCAAAACACGCCCATTGATCTTGATTGTCACTTCCCGTGTTGCGCGCATGTTTTATGTATACAGCTGTCTGCTGTTGTATGTGTGTGAAGCATTAAATAGCCTTATACCCATAACTGCGCGGAACATTTCGGGGAATGACGACTAGCGTGTCTTTAGGCATGAAATCATTCTTAAATACAGTAAAACACAATGACGCGATCGTAGTTGCGGCTTGTAGGGGATCACAGTTAGACGAGTTATGCACATCCTTCTAAAGGCTTGGGAGCATACTCTAAGTACGCGTATGTCATTCACGCAATAACGCTCACATTCATCCGCTATATTGTAAGGATTATCTTCATTAAACCTGTTGTAGTAGCGCTCAATCTTCACGTTCGCTTGCACTCATGCTGTCATAGTTAAAGTAATGTTTGGGGGCGGTAGTCCTACATAATTTAAAGTGTCGCGAGTGAAGAAAGTGTAAGGGAAATACCCTTTTGAAACTTTAGCGTCTACGCCCATCACCTTCGGTAGCTTAGCTAATTTAGAGGGTGTGAATAACAGAGTGTCTTTAAACTGAACAGTTCCTCTTATTTGAATCTGTAAGGGGTGGTAAACAATGATTGCTCCCCACCTGCACAGATGAAACTAATAGAGGTACAAAAAACTGATTGTTGCATCTTTTAGACAATCTAATTCTACGTCTAAACAAAACCACTCAATAGTTGGTGTTGGCTCCTTGTGCTTGGCGGATGGCTTCAAGTCGGCAAGGGCAGGAGGTGAGGAGAGACTCGAAAAGGTCAGTGTCGTACTCAAGATTTCGGAGGATTGTTTCGATGTGTTGCTCCATTGTCCGGCGCGGAATCTTTCAGGATCCATCCTGAAAGACCGAGTGGAATTCCTGATGCTTGCTGAACCACAAGCCACCCGATTCTGCCGCCGGACCATCGAAACAATCCTCCGAAATCTTGAGTACGACACTGACCTTTTCGAGTGACCTTCTCGAATGATATACTACTGTCTACAGATTGAGGTGTTACTGACGAGGTGGAGGGCACATCGGAGGGTGGTAATGAATAGGAATAAGTGAGTACAGTTTTATTTGTAGAAGGAGCTACTGTCGAGGTTGTACCGTAAAACGTAGAGGGCTGAGGTTCTATTACATTTTCAGAACTTACTGCGAGTCTAACGGCCGAGGCACTAGTGGAGAGTTTTACACGCTTTACACCTGACGTGGAGGTGGTTCAGCAATGGGGACGTTGTCATACACCCGCTTTCTTCTCGAATTGTCGAGTCAGGGTGCTACAGTTGTCGTTGCTGAGGGTTCCGGAACAGTAGCGGGTGTGATGGTGCAGTCTGTAGCCTCAACAGCAACTACACTATCGTCGCTATCATCAACTTCATCTGCAATATCTACGATGGGACATGTTGGTACAGTAGCTCGTTCTCGTCATCATTCACGGTTATGGAGAAGACGAAAATCAGGACTGTAGAATACAAGGAGCATCACTTAAAATTTTATTATATTTTATAAATTTTCCACTTTAGAGTGTGACGTGTTACAGATGAATTCTGTAGAAAAATTCAGGTTCGCGAGCCCTTCTACATGCATTATATCCGGCCCTCCAGGCTGTGGAAAAACCGTGTTTATGCTTAAAATCATTAAAGATAAGGCCGAACTGTTCTCATATTTTGTGCATAAAGTTATATGGTGTTATTCGACATACCAATCCGTATTGAACGAGTACTAAGATGATATTTTTTTTCACAAAAGTGTTTATGATGTTAGTTCGATATCGGGCAATGAGCACACGGTTATTAAAATTGACGATCTCATGTCATGTTGGAAACGGATAAAACGTTTGCTGAGACATTTACAGTGTTCTCCCACCATCTTAACATAAGCGTATTCTTCATCAATCAGAATCTATTTTTAAAAAATAGACACATGCACGATGTATCGCTAAATACACAAAACCTAGTCTTATTCGCTCAACGTAGAGATGTGTCACAAATTGGGGTATTAAGCCAATCAAATGTTCCCGAATCAGCGGAAGGGTTTTTTGAAGTTTATAAAGAAGCTACAAGCCTACGTTATGGATATTTGGTTTGTGACGTTCACCCGCGGAACACGTTTAGGGCTCTTCTAAGAACGAATATATTCCCAAACGAGGCTGAAACGGTGTATATCCCAGAATGACAAAGAGGTTAAAGAAATATCATGAATTAATAAAAATCTATCATCGTCTGCCACGAACTCTCCAGTACCTGTTTGTTAAAAATATTGACTCCGACTTTTTAAAATGCATCTGCGAAATCTGTCTTAACGTTATAAAATGCAATGTACTAATGAAGCCCTCTCAGAAGTCTCGCTTACGTCGTTATAAGAACATAATACACACTCGCTCGTAAAAGTCAGTGTGGGGCCAACACTTTGACTTTTACGAGCGAGTGCGTGTATTATGTTCTTATAGCGACGTAAGCGAGACTTCTGAGAGGGCTTCATTGGTACTGTGGGGAAGAAAGAGCGAATTATCGTACAAAGAGGGGGTTCATTCGTGCCCATCTTAGTTTCAGTTTTGGGCCCCTTAATATCTATTTGAATATAATGAAGAAAGTAGTTGTAAGTCCACACGAGGTGTACGCTTCACTACAAAACTCAAAGAGTTCAGATACGGTTCTAAAACCCCGTAAAAGCAGGCTTAAAAGAATGGAAAGGCAATTGGTAGACTTACTAAACAGTGAAAAATCTCCTGATGAGAAAAGAATTTTTTATCAAGAAGCTCTGCGGAAATTTCTTCATGAGTACGAAAATTATAAGAAACCCATGGAGTTCCCTGTAGTTGTCAAACATGGGGACGATAATGATCATGGCGAAGCTATAGACGAACAAGTAAAGAACAACGGTGCGAGTAAGCAACATCTTGAACATGTATTAAAAAAAAGTCTTGAGGAATAAAGGACTAAGTTTTTATAATCTATTGAGTGAGGATCCCATTATACAATGGACCGATACAGGCGAGGTTGTTGTTGAAGGGTCAAAAGTACAGGGTTCGAACATCATTGATATCGTACATGATTTGGTAAGAAAGTGGGATACGCCCTCACCAGCAGGATGGGAGCATATTAAAGTTGACTACAGCAAATAAACTTTCCAAAAACACTGATAGGTAACCAGAACAGGTTAAAAGACTTGGGGCAAGCAACGCATGTACCACAGTTGAACACGCCTTCGCCCACGGCGGTAGCATCTCTGAAAAGGAAAAAGAAGAGACCAAGCAGCAACGCGAACCCTACTCGAGCGCCTCTAAAATATGCAAATGGTTAACTTATTAAGAAAAAGTTATGATATTTCTAATCCAGCTCCTACGGGGGTGTTAATAGACTGTACAGAGGCGTTTATAATGAGGGAATAGAGAAAAAAGTTGTTGAGAGGTTTTTGCGTGAGCAGGACGCTAATACACTTCATAAACCGGTGAGAAGAAGGTTTAAAACTGCCAAGACATTAGCTGCCTCGATTGATTCTATTTGGCAGGCTGATTTAACAGACATGCACAGGTATTTGGTGTATAATGAAGGCTACCGATACATCCTATTCATAATAGATGTACAATATTCTCTAGATATTTGTGGTTAGTTCCACTGAAAAATAAGTCGCCTGAAACAGTTTCTGAAGCCGCAAAAGCGCTGATGTTGAAGGAAAACACGATTCCTGGCTATTTTTGTATGGACATGGGGAAAGAATTTATAGGCCGAGCTTTTCAGAACTTGTTGGCAGAGTTTAATATCACTTCTACGTCACACTCCCGTCTCTTCTTCTGTCTGTACATCCTAACAATACCCTGTCCAAATTTATATCAGAACTGCATGGGCCCATTGAATTGGGTCGCGAATCATATGAGGTTGGAATATGCAAATTTCAATTGGCCACGAAGTTTTTAAGTATTGAAAAGAAAGAATCCGTTTTTATGGTGCTTAGAAGCCGCGATGAATGTGAAAAGACCGGAGTAACTCTGGACGATACCATGCGCTCAGCCTGGAGCGGTGAGTTGCAATACTACAGTACAAAAATAACACTAGGACCGTGTCATTATGACACAACCGAGGATATTGTGAGAGACTTAAATGGGAGTCTGAAAAGTTCAAATCTTACGTCTGATTTAGTATACGAAATCGTGAACAAAGATAAGCTGGGGATACTTTGTTGCTAAAATCGAAGTCTAACAGAAATATTAAAGACAAAGCACTGTTCAAAATTATACCTGAGGGCAGATATGTTCAAGCCCTCCAAAGAGATACTTTTCGTGAGTCACAACATGACTTGCGTAGTTTATTGTACCAGCTAAAATTGGAGAAATTGAACGATGGAGACCCTTCCCCAGACATGTGCTATATTTACAGCAATATCGTGGAGCTTCAGTTTGTTCGGGATACCCAGGCGCGACTGCTGCGTATCGCCCACATTCCCAATCATCGAGGAAAGAGCTTGTGCATTACCTACGACAAGCCTCATTATGTCAAAGTCGCAACTACCCTACTAACCAGTATCTCTATATAAGAACGATTGAGTGGAGAAGGTTTCCATTCAGTGACGGGAGCTTAACAGTGATGCTTCACTTCCGTCGTACTGTGATAGAATGACACAAAGGCCGTTCGCAATCTACCGAGGGGTGAGATATCAGCGTTATAGCGGGATTGGGTCCATTTCTTCAATTATACTGCGTACGGCTGAAGAGTGGTGCCAGATATCTCGGCAGGAAGGCATTACACTCAGGTCTTAACACGGTAGAAGACATAATAGCAGGGACTAAGCCTCAATAAGCTCTCAAATAACATTTAAAACGTATATGGGATGAAATTGTCAAAGATGCAAAAACCGGAAGAAGAAGCGCACTGTACGGAGAAAGAAGAAGAAGAAAAAGGGGTTACCAACTCGTGGTGTTAAACGTAAAAAGATATAAACAAAATAAATGTTCTAAACGCATGAAACCTATGGTTGACTACTTTTTTTAACTGATATAAGCTAAGGACGTTGCGCTCATGGGTCATAGACTGATTGCTACTTTCCGAGAGAGGTAGCACTATTTCTGATACGTCATGGCACGCTTCATCCATCCAAGTAGTTCGCAATGTTGTAAATCGGAGCTGGCCGTCTTTGACATGCCTCTTACTGTCTTACACAAACATCTATAGAACATAGCGACTTTATTACAGTTAACCCCCTAAACACTATTAGCTCACCGAGTGTTCCTATAGAATTCGTGATCCCGAGCTGAGGCCCTTAATTTTTTGACCCAAGCTGTGTGCACATGTACGATAAACTAAGAATAGCTAGCGCATTCGGATGGGTCGGATTGCGAAACGACTACGTCGTATATCCAGAGACGAACTTCCTACACACCATATTCAGTCAGTGTGACCTACAATCCTATCTGGAAAATGTACTCAACTTTTCGAAAGAAGCGAAGGACACTTTTTTAACTGGTGAAGGTTATTATCAGGCTAAAGATGAAAGAAGTATAAAGAGTAAGTTTAAAAAATCTAAAGGGAAGATTTATGACTGCTATGGACGTCTGCACACAGATTTCATGTTCCAGGAGAAGTTGCTGTGAATGGGGCCGATATGAAACTAAAACTCACCCGTACGAGACCTGAGATCTTTTAAAATCTGGGTGTTGACCAAGAAGAGGGTGCTAAGCCTGTGGTGACTCATATTATGGAGACATATCTCCGCGTACGTCGTGTGAAATTAAGCTCTACTAAGCAGATGGAAATTGAGAAAAATTTACTAGGTACCACAGTGAAATACCCAATTAATAGAGTCCAAACAAAAGTGTTTACAGTCTCTTCGAGTTTAACATCCAAGCAAATAGAAAATGTTGCTCTTGGGATTCTGCCTAAAACAGGGGTGGGGAACCTTTTTTCATTGGAAGGCCGCATTTCATTTAACCAAGACCCTATTAGGCCGCATGCTGAGAATTTAACATATACAGTACAACAAAATGTCATATTTTAGTCTACAATCTACATATTTATTAATTTTCAATCAAACTTGATAATACGTGAGGGCTTTTATAATAAATAAAAAATTCAGCAAGTGCACATTTATTTTTTGGGGGAAATAATTAACAATAGAACTAATATTAAGTGAAAAATGATATTAAGTGAAATGATGTTAATATTAAGTGAAAAAGTGATAAACCATTTAATGACTTTTTTGTGACTGCTTATTGCGGGACAAGAGTCGTACATTTGGTTCCAATATCGTTGACCGTAGTTTTAGTTGGTCCTCCAGGTGAATATTCGTCATCTGAGATCTCAAGCGCGTTTTGATTTGAGTCACATATGAAAACGTTGATTCACAACAGTAGGTTGTGCCGAAAGAAGGCAACATTCGACGAGCATGTTAGCGCAGACGTGGGTATTCAACGCCATTTTTCCATATTTCAACAGGATCCTTCTTAATATCAAATAGAGACTTAAGGATATTATCTTCTAATAGCTCAATCAACTCCATCTGTAAATCTTCAGGTGCTTTGGAGACATCAACCAGATGTGGTTGGAAAGCTAGTTTCAGTGTGAAGTCATGTTTCTCAAAATCTTCAAATCTTTTATCGTATTCTTCAATCAGGGAGTCTAGGACAGCTGTGTATTCTTTCACATCGCATTCCCTTAATGATTTGCTTGTATCTTCTTCATCAATTACCTTTGCCAGTTCGGGGAAGTGTTCAGCTGAAAGTTCCAATCGGGTAAGGATAGTTTTGAAAAAGCGCAGCTTCCTCCGAAAAGCCTGGATTTTTTGCCACATTTCATATATGGATTTCGTTTTACCTTGCAAAGAAATATTCAGGTCATTTTGCTTTGACATTACGTCACACAAAAATGCAGCATTTCTGCAGAAATCCTTTTTTGACAATTCACATGGTTCATTGAGTTCCTCAGAAAATCTTGTGATTTGTTTTCGCAAAGACAAAAGTTTTTCAAAGACTTGCCCTTGTGACAACCAGCGCACTTTAGAATGATACGGAAGATCCACACTGAATGTTTCATCATCAAGCATAAGCATATTGCGAAACTGGCGATGTCGTGATGCATTTGCTCTAATGTAGTTCACAATACGTATAACTTTACTTAATATGTCACTTAAAACAGTAGATTTGGCACAGAGATTCTGTTGATGCAAAATACAGTGAAAGGAAATCAAGCTATCTGGATTTGGCAGTTCTTTTTGTAGTAGCGCAACAAATCCTGCACATTTTCCTCTTATGGAAGGTGCACCATCTGTGCATACACTTACTAAATTACATAAATTCAGTTTCGCTTCACGGCATTTTTCTTTGAAGAGAGACAAAACGTCAATTCCACGTGTCTTTTCCGTAAGGGTACCCAAAGCCAGTAACTCCTCGTAGCATTGAAAATCTGCAGTTTTAACACGAATAAAAAATGACACTTGCGCTGAGTCAGTAATATCAGTGGACTCATCCAAGGCAATCGAATAATAAGTATTTTCGCTTTGGCATATTGTATGAAATTGTTCAGTTACATTGAGGGCTAATTCATGTTGCCGATCAGTTATGGTCCTTCTTGAAAGAGGTATTTGTTTGTATTTGTTAACCTTGTCTGAATCTAAAGAGGCTACAATTTCAACAATGCATTCTTTTATGATTTCCACATCACTATATGGCTTACCTCTTTTTCCAAGTATATATGCTACTTTATAAGTTGCTTCAGTGATTTCAGTCCCTAGGCCTGATATCGTTTTAAATACTTGCTGTTGTTGCTGCTTTTGAAGTTTCATCTTCGTAAGTGCAGACTTTCGGGGTTCTTCTTCCAATATAGTATACTTGTGGTTCTTATAAGTTGCATAATGCTGATATGCATTGTGTTTCTTCACTGTTGCAATTATGGCGTTGCAGAGCAAACACATCATTTTATCTTTCTCAGCAACTATGAAATACTGCAATTCCCATTCTTCATGGAATACTCTGTTCTCTTCCTTTAATTTTCTTTTCACAGTTTTTGACATGATTTGGGTACCAGAAGATTTTTAAATAAAAATGGTACACGAATTGATCAAAGATTTAGTTTTAAAGGAAACAATCTTGCGTGTCACTATCGGAGAATCGTCAGTAACTGTCATCCAGTCAGCCAGTCGAGTTGATCGTTGATAGGTAAGGGCGTAAGCCGTAAGGCAAATCTGCCAGTTTCAACTGGCAACGTTGCCATATTTCCTATTGTTCAAGCCATAAAGAAGGCTTGTATGTGTAAGAAGCAGTGAAGCTGAAACCATGATCTAATGAAATAGCCTAAAGCCCTAAAGGGGTATCAGTCGCTGTCCATTATCGTACGGTATGAATTCTGAATGTCAAATAGGCAGAAGGCCGCAACTAGTACCTCAAAAGGCCGCAGGTTCCCCACCCCTGGCCTAAAAGGTTATTAATTGGAATGCAGGAACACGCTTCTGTGAATGGAAAATACAAAAAATCCGCATTTAAATTCGAAAATTTCGGCTTTAAAAATATAACTCTGTGAATGGAAAAGGAATTATTCTAGAGATGACGAATTTTCACTTTGCGCGAGAGCATATAACAATCTAACGCACAGCGTCGGTGGATGTGACGGTTTAGGAAACGGTGTAACGCAGAATGACTTCGTCGAGAGGGCCAACTTGAACCCTTTCGATCTCTCACCCGACTTCAGTGGGAGTATAAACACAGAAATAAGTCCCCAGCAGAGCGGAAATATCTCACTCAGACTCGAGTTCGACAGCCCGATAGTCGCCCCTATTAGCATAGTAATTTATCTTGAGTCTCAAGCCCTGATCGAGATGGACCGCTTTAGGAGAGTTGTGACGGACTTTTAAAAATGGATATGGTTACACTCCAGAGAATGATGAAGAGTGACCGCTTCACGCGAGCCAAATTTATCGGTGTGTGCGAAGAATGAAACGGTGATACTTCCCGCCATGAGAGAGTGCGGCGCATTTATCGTGAAAACAGACGTGAGCAGTGGAGAAAGGCTCCATTGGATAGCCGTTTATTTTAAAAATAAGGAGTGAATGTACTACCTTAATTCACTGGGTGAACATTCATGGAATGATGCTATGGTTGTAAAATTTCTCGAACAACTCCAAATTCCACAAATAGTTTGGAATCCCTATCGTATCCAGAGTTTGTACAGCAATGTCTGTGGACAGTATTGTTTGTAGTGACGTGTGAAATTTTGTATATATATATATATATATATATATATATATATATATACAGGGTGGGCGGAAAGTAGCTCCCTATTTTGGATTGGTAAAAAAATACATATATTATCCATTTATTTCAGAAGAAATAATATGAAAAGGTAGGCATACATGGTAGGTTTTCTCTAAAATTCAATGTGGGCTCCAACTCTTTCCACCAGCTTCTGGAGCCGCCAAGGAATGGCGTCCACTGACTTTAGCAGGAACTCCGGCGGAATGGAGGACATGACTTCCCGAATTCGGTCCTCCAGTTCTTCCAATGTCCTCGGTTTGGTGCGGTAGACTTCTTCCTTTACCCACCCCCAAAGAAAGAAGTCGCACGGTGTCAAGTCGGGGCTCCTGGCTGGCCATTGATATGGACCACGACGACCCATCCAACGCCCAGGGAAGTGGGCATCCAGCCACTCACGGACAACAAGAGCGAAGTGCGGAGGGGCGCCATCTTGCATAAATATCAGATCGTCGATGTTCTCCCATGTGCTGACAACCGGCCAGACCTCGTTTCGCAACATAGCAAGGTACCGCTCAGCATTCATGGTGTTGCGCAGAAGGAACGGGCCCACAACCTGATCTGAGGTCATACCACACCACACCGTTACACTGAACCGATTCTGCCGTTTTTCAGCGGTAACCGTGCGACTTCTTTCTTTGGGGTGGGTAAAGGAAGAAGTCTACCGCACCAAACCGAGGACATTGGAAGAACTGGAGGACCGAATTCGGGAAGTCATGTCCTCCATCCCGCCGGAGTTCCTGCTAAAGTCAGTGGACGCCATTCCTGGGCGGCTCCAGAAGCTGGTGGAAAGAGTTGGAGCCCACATTGAATTTTAGAGAAAACCTACCATGTATGCCTACCTTTTCATATTATTTCTTCTGAAATAAATGGATAATATACGTATTTTTTTACCAATCCAAAATAGGGAGCTACTTTCCGCCCACCCTGTATATATATATATATATATATATATATATGACGCTCCTATTTTCCCCAAGATAAAATTGGAATGTAGATAAATTGCAACGACAAATATTTTCAGCAATTAATTATTTTACATTGTACCAAGTATGCACCGTGCGTTGTATAGCTTTTAACCTTATAATGCATAAATTTATAAAATGTACCATCTAATTTTAATTTGTGTAACGCTTAAGGACGAGTTTTATGTTCTGAAACGATTTTAAAATGTAATAAAACATCAAAATATAACCGATGTTCATTCATATCCTTTTTGGGCAACACAGGAAAAACTTACATTATATCTGCAATTAATTCGCAATCGCGTTGTGAATCTCTACAGAACTGACGAGTGTGCTGTAAAACTTCTGGTCCTTCACCTTCTTCTACATCATTCGCGCTAAGTTTGATTTCCTCCACGCCGCTCCGGAACGTTTCTGCAAAACGCTCCATCTCAGCTCCACTGCTTAAAAAAAAAGAACAAATTATTCCCTTCAAATTAAGTTTACATAAATTATAACTACGCTTCTGTTCGATTAATCAGATTTGTAAAATGTACGATAGCTAGATTTTAATTAGAAGAAAAAAGTGCACAAATATATCAACTATATATATATATACACACACACAAACATATATACACACAAACACACACACACCACACATATATATATATATATATATATATATATATATATATATATAAATGAACAATGAATAATCAATATTCATTTTTACATAAGAACCAAAATCGCTCAACGCGAGTTTGGACAAAAATTTTATTTGTAGCTTTCTATTTTTGTTTGTGTCACAACCCTACGATCTACTATTTCTATGGTTTAGTCGTATCCATTTTCCATTTGTTATAGAAGTTATTATAATTAATTATGATTGTCTTGCATCTAACCCGTAGTGTACTTAGTCCTTATTACCACTCTTTGTCTCTAATTCGTTCCTTTTAAATCCTCCCATTATTTATACGTTGTTCATTCGTACATCCATGTCCTATCTTGACCATTACCCTATATCAATTTTTATTAAATACTGTATTCATTTTTTACTCGTGTCAGTATATGAAATGCAAAACTTTATGCATTCGTTCGAAAACGTCCAAATACGTTCGCATGTATTATTTTTTAATTTTTTTCTTTTAAGTGAGTTCACCCCTCGCAAGATATTCATAAATGCTTAGGTAAGTGGTCGAATTCGCTAATCACAGCAAAATCGAACGCTTCTAAGATAAAAATCTCCTTTCGCTCTGATCCAAATTTATAACATAAGGTGTTATGTTGTATGTTATATTATTATAATATACTGTATTGTTTCCCTACCTGGCCAGTAGTTCGTTATCGGCTTACGTCACATAGTTATCCCCGTTCTCATTACTTGTACTTACTATTTCTACCTAATTGTCATTCAAATTCTGTATTACTTACGTATATATTACGTTATCATAAATATCCGTGTACTTCCAATGAAAAAATATCGTATTTTCCTCCGCTTTCCTCATCGCTGGCTAATTAGACTTTCAAACTCTGATAACCAACCAGGTTCTAATACTATTTAACATAATTTGGCGTAATTATTGTTAACTATAAATATATAACATTGTTGTTAATCCCCTTTAAATTATAGAACAATGGTTAACTCCCCTTCATTATATCAATTGTATCACCTATTTAGATTACTTCAGTAGTAGATATGTCAATTAACAATTTGCTAAAATTGTAATTAAATGTAATCCTTTAATATAATGCAATTGATGTACCGTACTTTAATGAAACTGTAATTAATAACTTATAATGTACTTTAAATGGAAGTGTAAGTAAACGATACTAAGTGAATATGGACTAATCCATAATTGTAATCATAATTGTAATAAACCGAAATTGCAATGTACTCAGTGAAGTACTTAGATTGTACTCAATGCACGACCCGACATTATGTCGCCATTTAGGAATGTATACGCGCCGATATTGTTATTTTTTTTTATTATTATTATTTTTTCGTTGCGATAAATTTTGATGTGCTTTCTACTTTGCCAAATAACTGATGACTTGTTCTTTTTAAAAAATTCTTAATCATTTTTAGATTTAGCTTAACAATGAATCCTGAGTAACTTTTGCCATGTCATGTTTTGTATACATTCTCTCTTCGTTATAAAAGATGAAGTCATGCCTTGCCTAAGCATTTAATTGTAAAACTTAAACCTTTAATTTTTACTCATATGCATATTTTAGTGTAAAGATGCATAGTTCAAATTCCACTTTTAGTTAACTTGGCAGATCATGATAACATCAGATCTGAAAATACGCGAATTAAGATAAAAATATGGCTTCATCTTCAAATATCTTGTTTATTCGTTTAAACATTACCACAGCTAAAAGATTTACTTTATTTTCAAATATTGTGCAAAAATAATGCAGCCTTTTCAACATTTAATAATAATGATGTTAGTAGTTTTTGGGTATATAAGCCCACAAAAAATTGTTCCATGATC
The DNA here is from genome assembly GCA_023014485.1 of Bathynomus jamesi. Classification (NCBI taxonomy): domain Eukaryota; kingdom Metazoa; phylum Arthropoda; class Malacostraca; order Isopoda; family Cirolanidae; genus Bathynomus; species Bathynomus jamesi. The sequence continues at coordinate 461,839 of JAJOZX010000452.1, forward strand.
ATTCTGATTCCAACTCAAAGACTGAGCACTCCCTTGTTAGCAGCCTCGCTGCGAAGAGGGGGCAGAGGCCCCTTGCCTCCTTAATTTTTAGATTCCGGCCTGAGCCATGGTCGAAAGAGGTCGAACCTCTACCCCTGTAAAATTCAGAGCACTACCTGAAAATTTTTTAGAAGTAAACTACAGTAAGAGAAACTTTTTATTTTCCCCTTCGCGTTGGGCTCTCTTCAGAAGAATTTAGTCAAAGTCGATAAGTTTAGTACCAAGAGAAAGTATCAGAATATTATAGAAAGAGAAGAATTAACAACTGTCGACCCTATAGCGAGAGAAAAGAATTAGAATGTTATAGAAGAAAAGAATCGCGAGAAAATATCCGTTGCTGCCTCCTAACCAGAACTCCCATCGACTCCGAACCACCCCAGGGCCATAGACGGAAGGGTTACAACATTGGCGACCCTGTAGCCAGGATAACATTTGGCGACCCTACTACCAAGATTAGAAGAAGATTTTAAGAAGAGGATTTTAACAAGTGGCCACTCTTTGGCCAAGATAGAAATTACCCTGCATCAGGATAAAACCAGTTGACCGGCGTGTCACGACTTCCAGTTCGTCACATTCACCCTTGAACCGGTGTGTCACGACTCCAAGTTCTCCACGCCTAGTTTTCATTCAAGAAGAAGTAGCCAGCAAGACACGTCTTCAGGACACGCCTCTAAAGATTTCGCCGTACAAATTTTGTTAAGTTCAGAGTTGTTTTTTTTAAAGAAATTTGTAAACATTTGAAAAGTCAGTATTATTAACAGTTAATGAGTATCAAGTCAGAATTTACAAGAAACAGTGAACATTTCAGACACCAGTGATACATTTTTTTAGTGAAACTAATTTTCATAGAAGTTTATTGTCATAGAAGTTGATTTTCAGTTATTGTCACAGAGTTATTGTCACAGAATTAATGTCAGAGAATTAATTTCAGAGTTATTTTCACTATTATAGTTAGTATAGAATAATTTTATTTTATGTACCAAACATAATAGTACCGTACCTTCGCGTACATTCGAGTGAAATGTTGTTTACATTTTTTATTTTTGTTTACAATTTTTTCAAATTATTGAATTGAATTGACTTGCAAATTAAGAAAAGAGAGTTTATTGAGAGATTTATAGAGAGACTTGAAGTAGTTTCAAGTCAGTTTTAGTTGCAAATAAGTTGCAAATCAGTTTTCAGACAGTTTCAGTCGGTTGCACCAAGAGGGACAACTAAACCCCAGAGATTAATAGTCTCACTTGATAGCAGTTCAAGTGCAAGTCAGTTTCATTTTCAGTAGACTCCACTTGATAGAGTTCAAGTGCAGTCAGTTTCAGTCAGTTCAGTTTCAAGATACTTGATAGAGTTCAAGTTAGACAGTTTCAGTTTCAAGATACTTGATAGAGTTCAAGTCAGACAGTTTTAGTTTCAAGATACTTGATAGAGTTCAAGTTAGACAGTTTCAGTTTCAAGATACTTGATAGATTTCAAGTCAGACAGTTTCAGTTTCAAGTCAGTTGCAAGTCAGTTTCAATTTCCAGTCTCAGTCAATTTCCAGTCTCAGTCAGTTTCAAGTCTCAGTCAGTTTCAAGTCAGTTTCAAGTTTCAAGTCTCAGTTTTCAAGTCCCAAGTCAGTTTCGAAGTCCCAAGTCAGTTTTCAAGTCCCAAGTCAGTTTTCAAGTCCCAAGTCAGTCTTTAAGTCCCAAGTCATTTCACTGCAGTCAATTGAATTCAACTTTTTTTTTGTTGTTGTTTAAGAGAATTTAGTTCAACCTTCTTTTTTTTTGTTGTAAAGAGGAAATTGATCGATTTGTCTTTTCTTTTCGTGCAGTTGTTGCATATATAAATATATAGTCATGTATTTTATTATTTGTAACCAAAACCGTTTTCACAAGGGTTGTAACGATTTTGATAACACCGGTCTGCATGAAAATCGATTTCTTTATTTTGAGTTGTGATTCTGAAGCAGTTTGCTGCGCTGAATTAAAAAATGCTACCAGTTTTTTTCTATCACCCACAGTTTTAAAGTTATTAGCAAAACAATTTTGGGGCGTTTTGTAATTTTTTACCTTTTTTATCTTTAATTAATTTCGTTTTTTCATATTTTTCAGATAGATAATTCTAACATTACGTCTTTAAAATTTTAATAATGGCTTCTAGAGGATGTACCCATAGTCCAGACATATTTTGTTATATTTGTGGTCGGTATGTTGTTGTAAAACAAAGGACAAATGTAACGACCTTCATTGAGAGAGCTTATCATGCTTATTTTGGAATTAAATTAGGAGAGCAAGACAAAAGTTGGGCTCCACACAAGGTTTGTCTTACGTGTGTTGCGGCACTAAGGAATTGGAGCAAAGGTAAAAAGAAAAGTTTGCCATTTGGGATCCCTATGGTATAGCACGAGCCTAGAAACCATACCGACGACTGCTACTTCTGTTCTTGCAACGTTAAAGGTTATAATGCAAAGAATAAAGAGAGCCTTCAATACCCAAGTCTTCCATCTGCAATAAGGCCGGTACCCCATGGTCCAGAAGTTCCTATTCCCCGCCCACCCGAGAGTCTGGATCAATACAATTCAGATTCTGATTCATCTCCAAATCCAGACAATGATGATGTTTATGAACAGCTAACAGCTGACCGAGATCCTAAACCATTAACCCAAGCAGAACTAAATGACTTAGTCAGGGATTTGAATCTGCCTAAAGGACTCTGCAGAACTTTTGGGATCTAGATTGCAGGAGAACAATTTATTGGCATCCGACACATACCTTCGTAGTCTTAAGTCTTTAGAATAAGTCCTGAATGTTTGCAAGTAAAGAAGGTAAATATATTTTGTTTCTTTCAGTTATTTTTGTATTCTTTCATAAACAAGCAATATGCTTGTCCAAGAGCTAGGAGCTATTTAATTCTGCTTTAATTAGGTTTTACTCTATCACCTAAAGATTTCGTGCTACAAGGGGTGTTGTAATACCTCATCTGTCCCCAAATGTTAACCACCCATTGATGGGAGGGGAGAGAGTATTTTGCTGGGAACGGGACTGGTTGTTATATATATTTACCCTACATTATTATGTAAGCATTACTGTAGTCTATAACAACAAAATTTATGGTTTAGCATGTGCAATCCAATGTTGGTCTCGATAAGATGGTTCACATTTGCGGATAAATGGGGGATTTATGACACACCCTGTAGTAAGAAAACCATACGTGATAGGGAAAAACTAACTATATTTTTGAGATCAGCGCACTCAAATTATATAGAATCACCAACTAGTTTGTAAAAATCGATCGACAAGTTTTCAAATGTGTACTGGTGTAATTATTGTAATGTATATGAGGAACATGCCGTCCCTCCGTTTGTTGACCTTCTTTAATTTTTGTTCTAAGCAGTCGGACAACGCAATCTCTTTAAAAAAAAAAGGGGCGAAAAGACGTATTGTCAATTCCAGATATATACCCCTTGCTTAGTCACTCAGTTCCCCCGAATGTCGTACTCCAAACTTTGTCTTTTTATTTTATTTTATTTTAACACCCCAACCCCAGTTGAACCCAGTGTCAACCAAAGAAATGGTTCAACCATGGTTAATTTCTCTTTGGTACTATGGAACACAACCTCAATTTAGGTTAAGTGTTTTTTTTTTATTTTTAAGAATATAGAATTAAGAATTATAGTTTATAATTGATTTCTATTTTCAATTTTTATATATTTTTATATTTTCTTATTCGATTAATAGTGAGTAATTGTCGTAGTCGAATTTAATTAATTGCGTGTCGAAATTCAATTTTAATACCGTGAGATTTAATTTCATTAATTGTAAGTTCTAAGTGCGTTTTGTTTATTACCTTAATACGTGTAACTGATTTAATTAAATACTTAAATACTACCTTGAACTTAATGGATTTTATAATAATAATAATAATAACCCTTACACACACACGTATGCACACTATATATACTATATATATACAAACCTTACGCTAAAATCATTGGATATCACAAACTATTTCATTGCGTGTAAGTGCTAACTATGCTATTTATAGTCTTAAGCATTTTTGCTTAGTATACAGTGTGTCCGTAAAGTCATGGTGGGATTTTAAATAGCTATATTATTGCAACGAAACATAATAATGAGATGAAAAAAAGGCAAATTGAAGAACAACTCTAAAAGAATAACTTTATTTAACGTAGTTCGATATGGGCTCCTCTGGTAGCCCTGCAGACATCTAGGCGGTGATTCAATTCCAGCCACACACGCCCAAGAACATCAGGAGAGACGGATGCGATAGCTTCCGTGATTCGCTCGTGCAAGTGATGAATATCCCTAATGGGTACACTGTACACGCTTTGCTTGACGTAACCCCACAAATAAAAGTCCAAGGGTGTCAGGTCCGGAGAGCGTGGAGGCCATGGCTTCCATCCTCCTCTTCCTATCCATATCTGTGGAAATTTTTCATTAAGGAATTCTCGAACAACGTTGGCATAGTGCGGAGGAGCACCATCTTGCTGAAAGATGACAGTATTGTCAATAAATCGGGGTACTGCAAAATGTTCCAACATAGCGAGGTAGTTGTGTGACGTCACAGTGGGTTCCGCGAAGAAAAATGGGCCAATCACTCGATCTCGTGCTAGAGCACACCACACATTAACTTTCGGGCTATTACGCTCATGTTCAACATAGGCATGTGGACAGCCTAGACTAACTACGAGATAAAGGTTAAGCTTAGCCTAGACTAACTACAAGATACAACTTTGAGAGTTGTTCTTAAATTTGGCATTGTTTCATCTCATTATCATGTTTCGTTGCAATAATATAGCTATTTAAAATCCCACCATGAATTTACGGACACACATCACCGCCTAGATGTCTGCAGGGCTACCAGAGGAGCCCATATCGAACTACGTTAAATAAAGTTATTCTTTTAGAGTTGTTCTTCAATTTGCCTTTTTTTCATCTCATTATCATGTTTCGTTGCAATAATATAGCTATTTAAAATCCCACCATGACTTTACGGACACACTGTATATAAATTTTTGCTCAGGCATTTATTCAGTTAATTTAACAATCCTCTCAGCTAATCTGTCCCTCAAAATTATAAGATACATACTTTGTACCTAGTACACACAAATACACAATAGACCACAGGTCTATACATCATCCACTATGTAATTCGATTTTTACCTACACTAGTCAATAAAAATTAGTTTATAGATTGTACGATTTACATTTTTCCCTTTTATCTACTATTCATTATGTATGTAATTCTTCCCACAGAAAAATAAAAAAATTTGTTAAAAATTTAACAATATCATTGGTTGTCTAACTTAATTGTTTGTCTAAATTAACGTATTAATCCTTTTATTCTGTTTGCATAAAATTAAAGTTTTAATCTTTGAATTTTTATATTTTATAATAGCCCTCTAAGCAAGTGTCATGTTAAAAATTTGATTACTCTGCATTGTACCCAACCACCCGAACTCACTTGTTCTGTATAAAACTTGAAATGTAAAGAAAAATTCGTCATCTAACTTGAATTAGTTAGGATGTTAATTTCTCAATTTTATTGTATTGTATGAATTGTACCCTATTATATTATTGTATAAATATCATTTTAAAAGGGGAGAGCAATGTAAAAATGAACAATGAATAATCAATATTCATTTTTACATAAGAACCAAAATCGCTTAACGCGAGTTTGGATAAAAAATTTATTTGTAGCTTTCTATTTTTGTTTGTGTCACAATCCTACGATCTACCATTTCTATGGTTTAGTCGTATCCATTTGTTATAGAAGTTATTATAATTAATTATAATTGTCTTGCATCTAACCCGTAGTGTACTTAGTCCTTATTACCACTCTTTGTCTCTAATTCGTTCCTTTTAAATCCTCCCATTACACTGAGTAACAAAATTTAAAAAAATTTCTGTTTATTGTGATTTTTCTGTCGTTTCTTAATGATTTCGGGGCGCTGATTCCAAAAATGATATTGGTTTTGCTCTATCATCAACCGTTTCAAAAATATAGGTTATCACACTTTTTATATGGCAAAGTATATAAAGAAGGCTAACATAAATATTTTCTGAAAATAAAAACACTATTGGAAATTAATGTTTATTGAGCCAAAATTGTTTGACAAACCCAAAATGGTGCAAAGGATATAATATATATCATGAGGAGAACCGATAAGAGAATAACAAGCCTCCTTATGCAGTGTGCGTTCCTTAAAAATGCACTGAAGAACGCGACTTCCGCGTATGAACATTCTTATCCTTTCTGATCAGCGACCATACGTAGTCTCCCATCATGGAAGCATCCCAATGGCCCTGGTACCTTTTCTCCATCGTTTGAATATCTTGATGGAATCTTTCGCCATGTTCTTCACTCACATCGCCCAGGTTATCACGAAAAAAGTCTAGATGTGAATGCAGATAGTGTAATTTTAAAGACATACGGCACCCCATTTTGCTATAGCACTTAATCAAGTTTGACACTAACTCCTTATAATTTGGTGCTTTATGGTTGCCTAAAAACCCACGAACCACATCACGGAAAGCACACCAAGCCTCTTTTTCGATCGGAGTCATCTTGGCTTCAAGGTTCTTTGAATTCAACAGCGCCTTGACTTGTGGTCCTACAAAGATGCCAGCCTTGACTTTGGCCTCAGAGAGTTTAGGGAACATGACCCGAATCTGTTGGAAAACTTCCTCTCCAAAATCTAACGCAGTTACAAACTGCTTAATTAGACCCAACTTAATATGGAGAGGTGGGAGCAGAACTATGTCAGGCTTCACAAGAGGTTCCCTGAGTAAATTGTACTTTCCTGGTTGCAGTCCTTCACGTGGAGGCCACTGAACTGTTTTATAGTGCTCAGTTGAAGCCCTGCTATCCCACAGGCAAAGAAAACATGAATATTTAGTAAACCCTCCTTGTAAACCTAACAGGAAACCAATCATTTTGAAATCACCACACACGTCCCAGTTATATTGTTCATACCTGATTTGAGTGGGCAGTTGTTTGACATTTTCATAGTCCTCTTTCATTTGAACAGAATGTGCAACTGGTATAGATGGATATTTGTTCCCATTGTGGAGTAGAACAGCTTATAAACTCCGAGTTGAACTGTCAATAAACAGGCGCCACTCTGAGGGTATATGTGTTAACCCAATAGCTGTGAATAGACCATTAACCTCGCTGCAATAACAGAGAGAGCCATTGACATCGTAGAACCTTGCAAACTCTTCATACCGCTTTCGGTATACAGTGCTCTTGTAGTCCTCCAAGCAAATTCCACTCTTTGAGTCTGGAGGTCAGAAGCTCAGACCCTGATTTCGTCAGACCCAAATCTCTAATTAAGTCGTCAAATTCCCTCTGATTTGGAAAGTGAGGGTTTGTACTGAAAGTTACTGTATATTCTTCATCATGACTGTCCTCACCAGCCGACATCTCAGATGAGCTAGCTGCATCCTCATTTTCAACCTGCAAAGCAAAGAAACAAAATATAGGCATAGCTATATATGTAGAAGAGCATCAGCACTAAGAAAAATTGACACATAATGACCCACAGTCTGTAAATACAGAAGGTAAAGTAATGGATATATACCTGTTCTGGTGGACGTGGTATTGGAAGACCTTCGCCATGTGGTACAGGAGCTATGGACGACGCTATGCTTAGATACTGAAGAGTCTGCCTTCCTTTAACTTTCCTGTACTTACATCACATGGGGTGCCCAGGGCTTATCTTGGTCACCCATAGACATACCAAAATAGAGCCGATACGCGATCCAGAACTTGGTGTCTTTCACAATCTTGTGCGATACTTGCTTGGGGCCTATGTAATACCCACAAGCGTAGCAGAATATATCCGGCGAGTGTTTACAAGCTCTAGTTTCCATTCTCTTTACCAAACTGTACTACATTAATCATAACCTGCAGATGTTATAATGTTATAATGTTTCAGACCAACAAAGACCCTAGGATCCACTCACGGCTGGTCCACCTAACTGTGTTCGTAATCGTGTATGTCCTCCGTGGTGGCGGAGGGGACCTACAATTTTACGTGGGTTCCGAACCACAAGAACATAAGAAACTTATTTAAAAACTGCCGGTAAATTGGCAACGATCAATTTTTACGAAACTAAATAATTATCAATTTAAAAATAATTAATTATTGGTTTAAAACTAAAGATAGAATCTCTCGGTCCAGAGGAGCAAGTCATAATAGACTACTATCCACAAATATGTTACATTCTATATCTATTTATAACGGACATGCAAATATATCAGATCCAAAGAATCCAGTCAATTTCATTACGGTATCCATCAAGTCACGGGTCATATCGATTGCGGACCAAGTCAAATTTACAACCATATACATTACAATATATACACATACGAGGAAAAGTGTAGGTGTGGCTGTAAAGACTGTACAGTAATGTAGAAATGTGTGTGTGCACCCATTATGGGTCTCCCATTTAAAGGTGTTTGTGGGGAAAGTGAAGATCATGAGTTTTTCAATACCTCACAGTACTATGGGGGGCACCGCTCGGCAGAGGAATCTCTTTAAATGAGGTGTGTAAGGACAGAGAGTATCCCCTAACCCAAGACGCTGCCTCCCTATATCCCATAACACTTGTGTTGAGCTGTGGGATCTATCCCCACAAAGCCTTAATTTTACTACCTTAAACTATACCCTTTCTATCAACATGCGCGTCCAATCGATTCTTAAACATGTTTATAGACGTGCTACTAATTACTTCTACCGGCAAACTATTCCAGCTATTTACTATTCTATGCGTAAAAAAGTTTTTCGCAACTGCTGTCTCGAACCTTCTACTTGTCAACTTACACCCGTTATTTCTAGTCCTATTATATTGAGATATTTCGAAAAAGCTATCTCTATCTACGTTATCAAACCCATTCATAATTTTGAAAACCTGGATTAGATCACCCCTTAGCCTCCTAGTCTCGAGTGTAGTCAATTTTAACTCTTTAAGCCTATCCTCGTACGACTTTGACCTAAGAGACGGAATCATCTTAGTTGCTCGTCTTTGAACTCTTTCGATTTTGTCTATATCTTTGCGCATATGCGGATTCTAAAATTGGACCGCGTACTCCAAATGGGGTCTAACTATGATTTATAAAGAGGAACTATAATATCGCGCGATTTGTACTCAAAATTTCGAGCTATAAACCTAACACTTTGTTCGCCTTATTGACCGCCGCTGTACTTTGTTTCGCTACTTTTAAATCACCAGTGACTATAACTCGTAAATCTTTTTCCTGCTCTATGCTTGTTAAATCTTTCCCTGACATACTATACGCAAAATTACCGTTACGCGAACCTATATTCATAATTTTGCACTTATCCACGTTAAATCTCATTTGCCATGTGACTGACCAATCAACGATTTTATTCAGATCTTCCTGAATTTTACCTCTATCTTCGTCATTAATCGCCCTACCACCCAGCTTTGTGTCATCCGCAAACTTTGAAACTGTACTGACTAGGCCGACATCTAAATCGTTAATATATATAAGAAAAAGCAAGGGGCCCAATACAGAACCCTGAGGAACGCCACTCGCTACATTAGCCCAACACGACTCCGCTCCATCAACGACCACCCTCTGTTTCCTGCCTCGCAACCATTCTTCTAGCCAATTTATTACTACACCCCTGATTCCATGAGCCTTAGTTTTTTCAATGAGTCTTTTGTGCGGCACGGTGTCAAACGCTTTTTGAAAATCTAAATACACTACATCAACCGCCCGATGTCTATCGTAAACGTTAACCACGCTTTGGAAAAATTCTAAAAGATTAGTTAAGCAAGATTTGTTTCGCCTAAAACCGTGCTGCGTATTTCTGACCAGATTATGCACCTCTAAGTGTTCGACTATACGATCCCTAATTATTGATTCCAGTAGCTTACCTACAACAGACGTTAAACTGATTGGCCTATAATTTCCCGCCGCACCTTTATCGCCTTTCTTAAAGATAGGTGTTACGTTTGCTAACTTGAAATTATCTGGTACGCACCCCTCAGAAATAGACGCATTAAAAATCTTTGTTAGCGGTACAACAATGCTATCTTTTAATTCTTTTAGTTGTATGGGATATATGGAATCTGGACCCGGTGATTTACGCGTTTTCATTTTATCAATATAGCGCATTACTTCCCCTTCACTAACGACAATATTCTCCAAAATATTACCATTATCAAAAGGTATTATGTCTATGACCGTAGGGATATTCGTTACATCTTCTATAGTAAAAACTGACGTAAAAAATTCGTTTAGCAAGGTAGCCATTTCCTTGTTTTCAGAGACTAGATCTCCATTTCCATTTTTTAATGGACCTAAGACACTTTTTACTGGATTTCTATTATTGACGTATTGAAAGAATCGCTTGGGATTTTCTTTACCGTCACGAGCTATGGAGATTTCAAATTCGCGTTTTGACTTTTTTATTACACTTTTAGCTTCACGCCTTAGAGATATGTAGTTGTTTCGTAACAACAGATTATCTTTATCGCAGTTGTATAGCCTATAAGCCCTCTCTCTACTCTTTATAATGTCTCCTACTCTAGAAGTAAACCACAAGGGCTTGTTGTTTACTTTCGCACGCTTAATTTTGTACGGTACACATTCCTCATTTATAGTCCTAAATACCGTTACGAACGATTCCCACATTAGTTTTGCGTTGGAGTTCCCCATTACGTTTTCCCAATTGACGTGTGAAAATTTATTTCGGAATTTACTAAAGTCTGCGTGCTGGAAGCTAGGAATTTTAGTCGAGTTAGTTGGTTTCGAGTGACTTACTGAGAGGACAAACTCTACCATATTGTGATCGCTATTGCTCAACGGTTCTATTACTTGAAGATCAGTAATTAGCCTATCATCCGTAGTTATTACTAAATCTAAAATACTGTCCAACCTCGTAGGTTCCCCAACCTTTTGAATAAGAAAGCTATCCTCGAGAAAATTAACTAAACGATTACCTTCGGCGTCTCCCTGCATTGTATCGTAATTCACGTTGGCGCAATTAAAGTCACCCATAACTAAAGCCTGCTCACTACCGATTATTCTCTTTAGTTCACGATATAACGCTTCGTCCGTAGCAGCTGTTTGATTTGGGGGCCTATATATAACCGCAACAAGAAGTTTGAAATCGTTCAATTTAAGTTCTGCTATAGTCGAATCTATCGGTTCTGGAATTGAGTGCTTTACTTTTATAACGTTCGCAATATTATCTTTGATATACAACATAACACCGCCTCCTCGCCTACCTATTCTGTTTTTAACAAGAAGTCTATAACCTTTAATTTGATACTCCCCTACAAAGTCACGTGTTTCAGTGCTAAGCCACGATTCATTTATCGCAATTAAATCATAGTCTTTACAAGCAATTAAAGAAAAAAATTCGTTTATTTTATTTCGTAGGCTACGAGCATTTAAGGATAGAACCTTCAAATTGTTTGTAATTGCGACACCTTCGCGAGCGCGGGGGAAATTTGTTGAATTTACGCTGGGACCGTTCGGCTTACGGCAGCCTGAAAAGAAGAAACAGTATTATGAAATAGTCTTCCTAAACGCGCAGCTCCAACTTCATTAAGATGAAGTCCATCTTCGAGGAACAAGTCCCTCCTGCCGTAGAAACTGTTCCAAAAATTAGCAAAATGCACTCCTTCCTGTTGGCAAAGAGACTTTAGGTGATTGTTAATATAGGTCGCCTTGCTGTAGAAATCGCTTCGTTGGATAATTCGAGGAAGTATACCTGTTAAAACAATCTTATTAGTTTTCTCCTTTAATCGCTCTAATAAGTCCCTGTACCTAGCCAGCAGTTCTTCCGATCTAGAATTTAAAACGTTATTAGTACCGACATGAATAACATACGTTGTGTCCTCGGCGGTACTGTCTGTAAAATGGTCAACATTATTAGTTATATCCTCCACCCTTGCACCAGGGTAGCAGTAACGGCGCCTACGACGAGGGTTTCTCCCACAGAATTCCTCGAGCTGCCCTCGAACAATGGAATCACCAACGAGTCGTATTTCCGGTTCATCAGTATCTTCGAACCCTAAAACAGAAAACTTATTGCTTGTTATTACTGGTAGACAAGGCTTTGCTTTTCTCAATGGGGCTCCATTTCGCACTCGAACGAAGGGTTGGGAACTAGGGGAAGAGAGAGGGCTATTAGTACTATTTATATTATTAATAGAAACTGAGGCAGGAGGGGTCGTAACTGGAGTCTCAAGGGATTCTAATTTTGCCGTCAGGAGCATCACGCTTTCTTCAAGTCTCACCCTGGCCTGCCTCTCACGGTCTAATTCGTTCCTCAGCACTTCCATGCTTGAGCACCACCTGCAAACTAACTGATCATTATTATTAGCCATTGTAAACGCGTAAGCAGCAAATTTCCCTTCACAGCGACTGCAAGTACTTGACGGGGGTGCCATGCTTTTAATTAGTTAAACAACAAAAAACAAAGAAAAACAAAAAACGAGCGTTTGGAAATTAATAAATTACAACGTAGGTCCACCGCGTTCTTGAAACGCAGAAACAGGATCTTGTAACACAAATTTATTACTAAATTAATATAGAATTAAGCTACCGACGAAAGAAATGTTAAAGAAAAAGTATTAAATGGAACTTATCTGGTCGTTGTTTACTGACTTAATCCTTTTTTTCCCACGGTAGGTGACCCTTTTGGAGGTCAGGTAGTGTGTGAAGGAAATCTGAACCTTAAAAAACCACGTTTCTGATAGATTTGAAAAACAACAAAAACAAACCAAGGGAATTTCAACCTTATGACTGCACGTTTTACGATTGATTTGAAAACCAAACAAGGCAAGCCACGTTCTGTAGCCTTGGTTTGATCCAATAATATAGTACTGAATAACGTCAATAAATGAAATATATTCGTTAATGAATGATTAGTAGCACGAAGTAATTTAGTTAAGAATGCACGGAACACTTTTTTTTTTTTTTTTTTTTTTTTTTCCCCAGAAAAAAGATGTATTCACAACACTAAAATAATGTTCGCAATAAAAAGGGATCGATAACACTCAAATCGTCAGCACAGAGAAACACAGAAACACTACCTCAGTGCTGGTAACCATCAGACAAACAACCTGCTTTCTTTGTGTGCTCACACTTACTGACTTCTCAGACTCTGCGCTCTTCTTTATATAGCACAGTGGAAGTTTCGGGCAATTTCTAGAGCAAGAAACTGTCAACGAACATCCGGATTGTTCTCAACAATTCCTGATTATTCTGATATTGCTGCGCCCATAATAACATTATACTGGTAAAACATAAAAAATGGATTATCTCTGAAACTATTGATGATGCACACAAACCAAGGCCAGATTTGGACTCAGTGCACACAAATGCATATAAAAACAAAAAATTCTATATAAACAGAATCAGTTACACAGTGTTATTTATACGTTGTTCATTCGTACATCCATGTCCTATCTTGACCATTACCCTATATCAATTTTTATTAAATACTGTATTTATTTTTTACTCGTGTCAGTATATGAAATGCAAAACTTTATGCATTCGTTCGAAAACGTCCAAATACGTTCGCATGTATTATTTTTAATTTTTTTTCTTTTAAGTGCGTTCACCCCTCGCAAGATATTCATAAATGCTGAGGTAAGTGGTCGAATTCGCTAATCACAGCAAAATCGAACGCTTCTAAGATAAAAATCTCCTTTCGCTCTGATCCAAATTTATAACATTAGGTGTTATGTTGTATGTTGTATTATTATAATATACTGTATTGTTTCCCTGCCTGGCCACTAGTTCGTTATCGGCTTACGTCGCATAGTTATCCCCGTTCTCATTACTTGTACTTACTATTTCTACCTAATTGTCATTCAAATTCTGTATTACTTACGTATATATTACGTTATCATAAATATCCGTGTACTTCCAATGAAAAAAATATCGTATTTTCCTCCGCTTTCCTCATCGCTGGCTAATTAGACTTTCAAACTCTGATAACCAACCAGGTTCTAATACTATTTAACATAATTTGGCGTAATTATTGTTAACTATAAATATATAACATTGTTGTTAATCCCCTTTAAATTATAGAACAACGGTTAACTCCCCTTCATTATATCAATTGTATCACCTATTTAGATTACTTCAGTAGTAGATATGTCAATTAACAATTTGCTAAAATTGTAATTAAATGTAATCCTTTAATATAATGTAATTGATGTACCGTACTTTAATGAAACTGTAATTAATGATAACTTATAATGTACTTTAAATGGAAGTGTAATTAAACGATACTAAGTGAATATGAACTAATCCATAATTGTAATCATAATTGTAATAAATCGAAATTACAATGTACTCAGCAGTGATGTACTTAGATTGTACTCAATGCACGACCCGACATTATGTCGCCATTTAGGAATGTATACGCGGCGATATTATTTTTTTTATTATTATTTTTTCGTTGCGATAAATTTTGATGTGCTTTCTACTTTGCCAAATAACTGATGACTTGTTCTTTTTAAAAATTTCTTAATCATTTTCAGATTTAGCTTAATAATGAATCCTGAGTAACTTTTGCCATGTCATGTTTTGTATACATTCTCTCTTCGTTATGAAAGATGAAGTCATGTCTTGCCTAAGCATTTAATTGTAAAACTTAAACCTTTAATTTTTACTCGTATGCATATTTTAGTGTAAAGATGCATAGTTCAAATTCCACTTTTAGTTAACTTGGCAGATCATGATAACATCAGATCTGAAAATACGCGAATTAAGATAAAAATATGGCTTCATCTTCAAATATCTTGTTTATTCGTTTAAACATTACCACAGCTAAAAGATTTACTTTATTTTCAAATATTGTGCAAAAATAATGCAGCCTTTTCAACATTTAATAATAATGATGTTAGTAGTTTTTGGGTATATAAGCCCACAAAAAATTGTTCCATGATCATTCTGATTCCAACTCAAAGACTGAGCACTCCCTTGTTAGCAGCCTCGCTGCGAAGAGGGGGCAGAGGCCCCTTGCCTCCTTAATTTTTAGATTCCGGCCTGAGCCATGGTCGAAAGAGGTCGAACCTCTACCCCTGTAAAATTCAGAGCACTACCTGAAAATTTTTTAGAAGTAAACTACAGCAAGAGAAACCTTTTATTTTCCCCTTCGCGTTGGGCTCTCTTCAGAAGAATTTAGTCAGTAAAGTCGATAAGTTTAGTACCAAGAGAAAGTATCAGAATATTATAGAAAGAGAAGAATTAACAACTGTAGACCCTATAGCGAGAGAAAAGAATTAGAATGTTATAGAAGAAAAGTATCGCGAGAAAATATCCGTTGCTGCCTCCTAACCAGAACTCCCGTCGACTCCGAACCACCCCAGGGCCATAGACGGAAGGGTTTCAAATATATATATATATATATAATATATAATATATATACACACACACACACACACACATATATATATATATATATATATATATATATATATATATATATACACACACCACACACACATATATATATATATATATATATATATATATGTATATTTGAGTATCTGATGGTATGACCGAGATTACATCCCTAGCTTGTGCTTGTAATTGTCAGGGCTAAAATAAAAGCTGTGGTACGGGATGGCACACCGCCTTAGACCTACAGCATAAATTACGATTCAGAGGAAAATAAACTACAGAATGGAATGTTACCAACCTGCAGTTTTAACATAATACTAAAAATTATAGTGATACGCTTTCTCGAATATTATAGAATTCTTTTCTAAAATTCACCTTCCTAAAAATAAATAATTAGTTCTGTGATTTAGTTACATAATAAAATGTCGCTGACATCGATAATATATATATATATATATATATATAAAGTCAGTGTACATAGAGCTCAAACTAACCAGGAATTTAAGCGCTTTGACAGAAAACGCGTGGTTGGTATGCGAACATATATTTTTCTCGACTCACAATTCGTGTGTAGAACAATGTGGGGGCATTCTTAGCGGTGTCCGATGTCCCCGGTTGTGTTTCCACAAACGCTGTCAATCTCTTGAGATGTAAACAGTGTGCCGTTATCTGCAACTTGAATTAACAGTACTCCCGATTCAGCTCAGGAAAGCAGAAAAAAAATAACTTTCCAGTATATATATATATATATATATATATATATATATAATTTAGTGGTGGACCGGATGTCAGTTTTTCAACATCCGCAGATGCGGATCTTTAATTTCAATATCCGCAGATGCGGATCTTTAATTTCAATATCCGCAGATGCGGATGCGGATATTTAGTTAATCTATCAATATAATATAGAATTATGAATATATGACATAAATTTTAAAATTTCGTGATATTACTATTATGGCAGGCAATGCATAAGAATTAAAATTAATATTAATGTTTTCATTATGATAAAAAAAATAACTTTCTCAAGAGTTTTAGCCAGATAAAATTCAATGAAACAAGTTTCATTCAATTTTCTGTGTTACCAGGTATTTATATTTTGAGGGTTATATATTTGTTTGTTCATTAATAACACTGGCCAACAAAATGAAACTTTTTTTCTCATCACAAACATGATCACACTTTTCTTAATGCATTTTCCGCGCTGATTCCGAATCTGGTTTTATTTTTTTTCTAGCACGTAGAGTTATATAGATACACTGGTTTTGATATTTTTAAGTTTTTGATATTGCTATAAGAAAATTTATGGATGTATAGATCACACTTAGGAATGCTAAACAACAAATACATCATATACTTTATTCAATATACTTATAAATAAAGAATATATACATTATTTTATTAAAAGCGCTGTGAGTGTGATTTCCTTTTGTAAATTTGGCCTGGATTGTCACGATACAGCATCCAACAATGGTCCGCCATCATGCTTTCATTCCAATATCCTTGGTAGCGCTTCTCCATCATCTGAATATCTTGATGGAAGCGCTCTCCTTGCTCGTCACTCACTGCACCAAGGTTTCAGGAAAGAAATCTAAGTGGGAATGCAGAAAGTGAATATTTAACGACATTCGACACTCCATTTCTTTGAAGGCATCAAGGAGGTTCTTGACTCCATCCTTATACGCAGGTGACTTGTTGCTTCCAAGAAAGTTTTCACATATCCATTTGTGAATCCTGACTGCATACCCATAAGCATTCCTATAACTTTTAGATCTCCACAAACATTCCATTGATGACTGTCGTATTTGATTGCCTTAAGTAGTATATCCATATTGTCATATGTCTCTTTTAGATGGATGGAATGGGCAATGGGGATGGATGGCATTATATTACCATTATGCAAAAGAACTGCTTCAGGCTTCTCTGCGACGAATCAATAAAGAGGCGCCACTCAGATGCCACATACGTCTGAGATATGGCTGTAAATAGTCCATTGATGTCATGGCAATAACAGAGAGGACCGTCTACTGAAAAGAATGCTGTTAATTCAAAATTCCGCTTTCGGTAGTAACTAATACGAACATTGTTCTCAAGTAAATTGTTCTCCTTTAGTCTTGAGGCGAGAAGCTCTGATTTCTCTTTAGACAACGATAAGTCTCTAACAAGATCATTCAACTGTCCTTGGGTTAACTTTTTAGGCTCTAAATGTCTACCTTCAAAAGTGTACTCTGGTTCTGTAGATGGTCCGGAAACGCCAGTTGCACCTTCATCACTTTCCATGTCATCTATGATAGAATCTAGCCTATCACTTGGGGGAATTGGAATGGGCAATGTTTCATCATGTTTTACTGGTCTACGTGCTGAATCCAAGTTTGGATATACAATCTGGTGTTTGTTCTTGGCAGAAAACCCCATTAAGTTCACACCACAAAAATAACAGTCTTCATGATGATCTCTCGGCTCCCTCCATATCATGGGTATGGCAAATGGCATTGAAGCTTTCTTTTTTCTTTTTGTTAAGCCAATCACGTAATCCATTTGAACAGCCAGAACAGATTTGATGTGGCGCCCATGGTTTATCTTGGTCACCTAGATGGCAACCAAAGTATAGCTTGTATATTTTCTTAATGTCGGTTGTAATACTTCGTCGCTGTGTTTTAGTTGTCAACTGGCCGCATACGAAACAGAACTTGTCGGGGTCATTCTTACATTGTCGAGGCATGTTGACTGACCTGAGCAAACTATAAATTCAAAAAAAATGTACACCAACTTGACACAACAAGTTCTTGGACTGGACTGATCTTTTGACACACAAAGCACGGCGTTGTTGCCTGAATCACAATGCTGCTAGACGTAAAAGCTCACACCTGAAATACATAAGATGTATAATTAAGATGATTGAAATAAATAAGATGAATAAACTAAAAAAACACAATAAAATAACACAATCAAATGTTGAAATATTAGTATTTTGCCTATTTAAAATGGTTAAATCTGTGTAGTTATATATATATGCCTTCATCTTGAAAACTATACGTGCTAGAAAAAATCTGAATGCAGTTTTGGAATCAGCGTGAAAAATGCTATCCAGCCAACAGAAAGTTTACTCTGATGAAAAATCTTTGTTGACCAGTGTAATTAATACTTTACATGAAATGTGCATGACTGGGCCTTATAAGCTACTTTATAAGCTAATTTAATTGTAAATTGCATAATTTATTAGAGGTAATATCCGCATAACATTCACAGTCAGAAGTGCGGATGCGGATGTTAAAAATGATGCGGATGCGGATATCCGGTCCACCACTAAATTTATTCAAAAACAGACTGCGTGGAATATCTCTCTAATTCATCGTTAACAGAACTTCTCCCCCCCCTGCCGAAATAAAAACACATTTCAATATACAAATACGTCGTTTATTATATACTGTATATAAAACAGCGAATTCAAAATTATGTCACGAAAAAAAAACAATGTGGAATATGGGAGAAGTCCCCACGTACAATCTTGTTTCGTCACAGTTGCTTGCACTCACTGTGGATTGTAATCAAGTGAAGCGCACAGTGGGAAAAAATTACTGCTGAATACGACCACAGATGGAGATGCTTCATTTATATGTATGGAAAAGCGCCCCCTTCAAACGACGGACGAGTAAGAAGGATCCTCCCACATTCAGAACGTAGTGTTCTCATCTCATGGGGTGTACTGTGACGGTGGGCGTGGCTTAAACCTTTATCCAACCACTCGCTTCAGGTTTACGTAAAATAAAGCGCTTGATTGGTGCTTTGTTCGCTATTTGGAGAGCTATTAACTTCCGCGACATATATATATATATATACAGAGTATCTTGCAAAAGACAGGGACACTGTCGATCTGATAACTATTAGATAATCTGTCGTATGAAAATTGGTTTTGATACTAAAGTACATATTATCTAGAACCTCTGGTTTACATTAACGTATAACTAAGTTATTACTTAAGTGTATAAAGTTGTATAAGCTGGATGACCCTCTAGTCTGCATGGATTGGACTTGAGGGTTGATTCATTATATTACTTATAACGTATGTGTTTAAAGATCTCGCGAACTATTAATGATAGATCATCAGTAAATGCTCCGAAGCTATTGTTATATCAATATTTACAATTAAAATTATTGACATATTCACTTAAATTCTGAAAAACAAATTTATCCAAAACGTTTCTCATTATAATCCTAATTCATGTTGTTGTTTTCCTTCACAGTCTTAAGAAATGGCGAAACGTACAATTTCTGATGAGTTTAGATATACTCTAACATCCACCCACAACAACATCGACACCGCTACAAATAACCTACAAACATACATAAACAGTATACAAGACTGGCTCACACACAATAGACTCAAAGTAGCGCCCACAAAATCAACCATCACCTTGCTTACAAGCAACACAAAAGAACACCAGGTAATTCCACAGCTTACACTAAACAACATCAACATTCCACACACTCACAGGACCAAAATACTTGGGGTCACATACAACACATCATTATCTTTTGCAAACCACATTCAGGATATTAAAAACAAATGTACGTCAAGACTTAACACGCTTAGGGTACTAACAGGCACAAACTTTGGACACCAGCAGGAAACAACATCACTCATATACAAACAATATATTCGCTCAGTTATGGACTATGCTAGCCCATGCTGGGCACCCATTATCTCAAACACACACATAAACACCTTACAGACAATACAAAACAACGCACTTCGTATCATTACAGGATGCACTCAAACAACACCTGCACACAGAAACAAAAATACTGAAAGTTAGGGAACATTTAGACATGAGGGGAACACAATTCATGGCAGCAGCGACAACTAACCCACAACACCCTTGCCACTACATGTACAATCACGCACCGACACCTCGCACCATTAAAGTAACACCAGAGAGACATTATAACCAAATACTCCATTCCATACCACGCCCCACAGACATCACACAGTACAGAAAACACATACACACACACCTAACCCACAAAGCACTGACACGACTCGGTCCGAATGCGGTCCTAGGTGCGAAGCCGCCACCCATTAACAAGTCAGAGATCAGCCTGAGCAGATCGGATCGAGTTAACTTAGCACGATTCCGATGTGGACATCACCCCAACTTACCAACATATAAACACAGACTAGACAACTCCATAGACGACACCTGCCACCTGTGCCACGACACACCACAAACAATTGAACACATTATGACAGACTGTACCGCTCTAGCACAACAACGAACACAACACAACATCACTAGTGCGCTGAACCTCTGGTCCACTCCGAAGAGGGCGATCGGTTACCTGCGTGCCGCCGACTTGCTCGATCAGGGTGGGCTGATCGGCTAAACAACAACAACAACAACTGTAAATAAAATAATACAGTTGCATAGTGAGGGACTGAATCAAAGAAAAATAAATGAATCTACAGGTGTTTCCAAAACTGGTGTGCAAAAAATCTTGGCTCGTCACAGATCAAATGGGACCCCAGCTGATCGTCCTAGATCAGGGAGGCCCTCTAAGCTTTCTCCATCTGATCTGCAATATCTAAAGATTACTTCCCTTCGAGACAGACGCAAATCCAGCACTTCACTTGCAGCAGATCTCGAAAAAACAACAGGTGTCTTGTCGTCTGTTAGATCCAAATATCTCAAACTTTGATTCGTCGGTCCACAATATATTTTTCCACATCTCAGAGGTTCAATACCTGTGTTCCAAAGCATATTTTCTTCTCTTTATTTTCATTCCTTAAAATTGCCTTTTTTGCTGCAACACGTCCTTCAAGACCTACTGAGTTAAACTTCCTTCGTACAGTAGAGGGATCAACTGAGACCCCTAGTGTTTTTTCGAGATCTGCTGCAAGTGAAGTGCTGGATGGTACAATGGTAATTATGAATGTGTAACAACTTTGCAAAATTGTCAAATATCATCGTTTAAATGGCCCTATGTTTATTGATATGAATCACTGTAATAGTTTTATTTTCTGTAATTCTCTCTTTTAAGGTGAGAGACCGCCAAGAGTCACAGCTGCAGTGGTTCAACAATTAAGTTGTAACGTGGAACTTATTAATACAAAACAATTACATGCATTTACGATGCTACCTCACTAAAAAACATTCTTCGTTTCCAAATAATATTTCTCTCAGTGGCTGTTTATTACTATGTCAGTGTTGCTGATCTAGAAATAGCATTTGCTCGGGATATAACAATGCCATACCAGTAGTATCCATTCAGCTGTCGTCCATTTGCCAATTGTAATATATTCCAAGTAGTGACGTATGAAACCTACAGATACACACCAATCTGGTAATGTTATAATGTTATTAAAATTTAATATACATCAAAACATTGTTTTTAATATTCAGAAACTGCCTATATATGTATTTTTGCTCTGTCTTTGTTATAACACAAAATAATATCTAAATCTATGTTCAATATTAAATGTAAATAAATAAACATATAAATGAATCAATTTGGAATTTGCTCAGGGTGCAATAATGCCTATCAACTGCTCTGTTTTTATACATTGAAACTTCAGTTCAGGATGACAGGCTTAGCAATACCATGAACACTGTCATCAGTGTTCGTTGGTTTTTTTATAGTTTTTACAAGACCATTTTTTATTCACTTCATTGTTAATATATATCCCCTTCTTGAATTTATATTTAATTATTCATGTATGTTTCCTTAGTAATATGTAAACCAGAGTGATGGATTGAAATAATTATGTTCTAAAGACATTTGGCAATGAGTTAACCAACCAATCAGCGCTAAACCCCAGATTCATTCATAAAATGTTAGAACCGTTTGTAGTACACTCAACAAATATATATCAGGTGTCACTATCTGTTCTCAAGAGTGTCCTACGAATAATGAGCGCAACTGTACATACCCCTTGAAGTTGGGTACCCCCCCCCCCCCCAAATTAGCATTTTTTCATAATAATAAATGCAACACCGCAGCTTTTATCATAATATTTTATCAAAATAATTTGTTAAAAAGATAATTTTCGCTGATAATTAAGGAAATAAGGCAAATAAAGTACGAATGAACATGAAATAACAGGCAATAAATTTCTCGGGATCTAAGATAACATGACATCAATGGCATTGTTGAAGTCCTCGAAGGTTGCATCTGCTTTTGAAGAAACATTCAAAAGATAAGTTTTAAGATTCACAGCATATGTGGTGACTGGAAGCTTTTTGTGATTTCTCATAAGCCTGAAGATGTCATTGCCTTTGGGTACAGAGAGGAATGTATCACGCGCATACCGGATTTCCATATACATTCTCTGTTCCTTTGTTTTGCCATCTGCCATGAAGAGGTGAAAGCTCCTCCCATACCCTTCAAATTGAGAAGGTCCTTGTTTCGCCGCTTGTCTACAGCAAGGTTGGGAATCTTCTTGTCATGTAGTCTCTACATTTGTAGCTCTTGCTGCTTGGCTTTCCATGCAATCATTATCCCTGGGATTCTGCTACCCTTCCTGACTAGAGAACCAGAGGCTCTAAAAGCCCCTGATTGCCTCTTCTCTATCAGATCCATGGACTTGGACTTCACCTGTGATGAGGAAGCAGCAGCTAACTGTGAGGCATCTCTCCTCGACAGATCATAATTTATAAAACCAGCACTTCTTTCGGCATCTAGATTATCCATTATCCAGCTTGTCACTTGGGATCTTAGAGAGAGAGTGTGGTACATCTTCACCATACTCCCTGAATCTGAAGATATCCCCCTTCTGTTTCTAGAAACCATCAGCAAACGTTGGGAGGAGCATGCGTAGTAATTTGATGACTTGTAATTTAAAAAGGTGACAAATTTCAGATATAACACTGAAGATACAATACCTTCGTCATACTTTGTGTTGCTGAACCTCTCAGCTGACACAAAATCAAAAGTTGGCTCTGTCACATTCAGTAGTTTCTCAGGGTGGACTGTGGTCAAATTCACATACAGCTGTTGGAATGCAGGTAAAAGCTTAGAATAGTTAGTGCTAGCTAAAGTTGTCATGGACAAGAATGGCTCTACAAGATGTAGACCAGTTAAAGCTGCAACACAGCACATTACTTTGAGAAAATCCAGCTCCATGAAGCACCGCACTATGCAGGCAAGCTGATTGGAAACATTCTCATACTTGCGGATAAAGCTAGAAATATCAGCTAGATGATAGAGTGACACAGCAGACGTAAGAGTCAGTCTATTGAAACGCTAATCTTTGAGACTGACCGATTTATTGTTTCTAGGTGCTATATGAGTGTCAAATTCAGCTGGCTTGTTTCACGGCTTGTGGTCAAAATCATGATTTATCAGGCGGGTCATACAGTCTAGTACTTGTTCTGTTACACTTGATTTATCAGGTCGTGGCATTGACTAAGAAAGTGGAATAAATGTTGCCTCTACTAATTGTGTTTTCTATTTCACCCCATTGTTTTGTGATGATCCTAGTGAACATTAGTGAAGGGTGCACATTGCAGAACAAGTAATCTGGTATATGGTGAGTTTCAAGTTGCTCAGCAACAATGTCATCCACACCTACATTATGTGCAGTTTGATCAATCATTACAAAATTAATTTTTTCAAAGAGCGATTTAGATGGAACACCACTAGCTGCCTCTAAGATATTGAGGACAGCAATCTTCAGGTCTGCCAGGTTGTGACGGGATTCTGAAGTGACTGGCATAGTAGGTAGGGACCTGTACTTCACATTTATGAGTATATTAATTCCTTGGACAGAGAAAGATCCAACACCTTGTTTTTAAGAACCGTTATCAGAGTAGGTTACTGTCACTTGCTCTTCAGAATCCATTATCTCTTTCACTATTTCGTGCATAGTCAGAACCTTAAGACTTTTCCCGCTTGCCTGACATTTTTGACATGTGATAGAGTGTCCAAATCTACAGTTTGTCCTTCATCGTAGTGTTTCCACACACTACCAAACACTTTGTTCCCAACTGTGATCACAGCAGCCTCAGCCTGAGTCTGAGACATGTGGTAGCAGCGCTTTAATTTTATCTACTGTATCATAATACCCAGGTCTAATTTTTCTGATGCTCTCTCTGATGTGCTGATATTGGGAAGGACACTCATCTTCACTTTTGGTTAATGTTTCAGTGGAAATGAGCCGGCGTTTCTTGACTTTGTCAACTGATACTGATGATGATGGTTCTAGAATATCAGTGTTAATTGACTCCATACTGATGTGTCCCTCATCATACTTTACTGGTTGCATTATCTCTTTTTCTTTTTCTGCTATTTCCTTCTTCTTTTCTATAGATTGTAGATCTCTTTTTCTTCGCTCCATAAATTTCATCCATTTTCGATCAACAAAATCTTCACGGTACATTTTTCTCTCAGCTTTCTGGTCTTCAAGAAACCTCAACTCTGTATCTGTCATGTTTACCCCATGTGATTGTTCAAGCTTTTTCTGTACCACATCATCATAGCAGGACACATCAAATAGAGTACGGGCATGTTTATTGAAGTTATTGACTTTTTTATTGTAACTGTCATTTTGTCTCTGCTTCCTTGTATGTACTAATGTTGTGAACTCCTTAGAAAGTTCAAGAATGTTTTTCTTCACATACTTTGTTATCACTGTATATACTGTAGATTGCAGAATATCGAGTGCTCTTGTAGAACCTCAGCTAGAAGTAGAGTTGCATCATCCTTAGAACGCTGAGCCTGGCCTGCTTGTTTTGGCCTGAGGAGGTAGAGTATGTTTTGAATAATGTCTTTCTGGGTTGGGAGTATGCCATGGGAAAATTCTGCCTCCTCAACATAGTCAGTGATTCCCAGTATCTTTTTGCTTCTGGACCGTGTCACAAACTGTGGTCTGTCTAGTGCTTGAGCCATGTTCATGACTAGTTAATTACCTGAAACAGAAAAGAGGATTTACCACCACCAAAGTTTTGTGCTGCACTAATGTGCTAAGACGAAACAGTCTATTATATACATAAGAATAATACTAATGCCATAATGAGAAAGCTAATAAGACATCAACTATCAACTTCTATGACATCAATCTATCTAAATCTCTACTTATTGCATCATTACACTGTCAAATATTTCCTAATTCTAAGCCTTCTTTACATACTGAAGAGAAAAATAGTATATCTGTATAAAACATAACCACCTCGAACACAAACCAAGTCTCCGAGAAGCATTAGTGGTTCCTTATTGTAATAGGCCCATATCTGGGCTCCATTTGCCTCATGAGTTTATAGTATCTTCCAAGTACTGTATAATATATTTTATGTACAATACATGAGATCAATATGTATTTGACAATTAATTTCATGCACATTTATAGGATCAGAAGTTGTTTTAAAGTTAAATAAACATATATATTCAAGTACATGAAAAACTATCAAATATGCTGAATAATGCCGCAAAAACGCCAATTTTCAGGGTGTATGTACAGGGGAGTTTAATCCTTTCAATCATACAAAAATTGTAATTTTTCTCAATAGAACAACCAACTCCATGTTTTAGGGGGGGCGGGACAGACCAAAATTATCTCAGACTTTTTCAATTAACACCCCTCCCTACTTATATTTGAGTCATCACTGAAGGAGCTGGTAATAATTTGACCCAAATACTTAAATTTTTTTACTTGCTCTATTGCTTCACCTTTCACTTTGAAACTAATATCAGTTGGTTGATTAGAGCTTTTGGGTTGGAACTACATAACCTTAGTTTTTGTAACATTAAAAAGAGTACCTTGTTTCTGCGAATATAATTCGCAGAATTTTAGCAGACAATCCAGACCTTTAACAGAAGGACTTATTAACACCATATCATTGGCATAGACTATGTTATCTATCCTTGTGTTATCTATACAACATCCAACTGTTGTCTTATTAAGTGGAGCAATTAAGCCATCAATATGCACATTAAATAGCAAAGAGAGAGAAAAGAGCCTTGCTTCGCCCGCAGGAGGAACCGCAGGAGGAACCGCAAGAAGAACCAAAACATTCGGATAGTACAATGCCCCACCTAACTAAAAGATTGGTGGGAATACCAAAATTTCAATAAATTTAATATGTACATTGGAACTTTCCTGTATTCTAGTTTTTTTAAATAAAATATCATGGTTCACTCTATCATAGCCTTACTTATATCTAGGACACAGCGATAAATAGCTGAATTACTGTCAGTATATTTAAATACAATTTCCTTCAATATACAGTATAGATACACAGATCAGTTGAGTGGGACCTTTTAAAACCAAACTGATTAGCTGTCCATAAGTAATCTTTTAATCGATGTAACAAGAGTTTCTCTAGTAGTTTCGAAAAGCAAGAGGCGACAGCAATAGGCCTGTAATTATTGCTGGATAGAATATCCCCTGGGCCCTCCCACAAGCGTTTCGCTGCATCATCTCTTAAGATTAGCTTTATTCATACTATTAAGAATGTTTGAGTAGTCGTTTTTCCACAGCCTTGCAATTTCATCCTCCCCCGACACCCCATCGATTGTTGAAGGGATGGCATTTTTGACACGCGTTTCATTCTTAACGAATTTCCAAAATTTGTTATTATCATTATTTAAGTTAGCCTCACAGACTTTTGATGCTCATATAGAATCTTCTTCCGATTTACATCGCCTTATGGCTGCTTTACACTGACCTCTACTTCTACACATATTCAGATAAACCGGTCCTAATCTGGGTCTACCATGAAGGCACCATAAATCGTAGGCGTCTTTCGATTCTCTCTTCAGAGGGGCAATAAAATCATTCCATACAGGAATAATCTTAGTATGATAGTTGTAAGATTTAATCAGGGGGCTTCCTGCTTTTCTTAACAGGGATACTAAATTATTATAATACCTATCTATGAGGTTACAGTGAGACTCATTTAAACAAAGATGACTGCAGGCAAGATGCAAAATTTCTAAATTATTAAAGAGGTGACCTGTTCTGTCTTTATATTCTATTCTCTGTTGCATATTAACATTCGACTAATCGACCTGATTATTCTAACCTTTGAGTTCTTTTTATGACGCGTTTCACATAAGTTAGTAAAATTAATTAATAATTCTAACGGTCTATGATCAGAAAGAAGGAAATCATGCAGAATATGAACACCAACAATTTAATCCTTTAGATTATTACTTGTGAGCAGGCCTACCGAGAGGGTGGGGATACCGTGGAAAAATCCCCGGTGCCTGGACCTCTAGGGGGCCAGGAGAGGGGGGGGAGATAAAATCTAAAAATATTAATAAAGCAATTGATTAAATAACAGAGAGGAAATATAATTAATGAACTTACATTTTATAGAGATTATCATAGTTAAACTGAAACATAAAATATTATCTGCGGTCCACCATTGTCGAAGACCGACTGACAGATCGGGAACCATTGTAATTGAAAGCCAGTTAGCCCGTACTTTAAATTTCATCAGAATCATTTAGCACTTTGCTAGAGAGAAGGCAAAGAAAGTACACTTCTAATTATGAAAATCTTACAGTAAACAATTGTTTTGCCTGCATGGACTGGTACTGCATTTGTAAATTGTATGGTGATAGAATTAATATAATTGATTCAAAAAATAAAATGGTCATTTTCTTCCGAGTTGTTTATTCATACTGTATGTTTTGAATAGTGACTTGGACATATAATCAGTTTGCTTGTTATGTACACAAAAAACATTCATAATAAAATACTGAGTAAACAGGGGGCCCCATATATCAATCCTTCCCGGGGCAGCTTCCCGGCGGCCCTGCTAGTGAGATAATGATCAATCCACCTGGTGGCACCACTCATATCACTAACATACTGTATGCAAAATTACCACTAGTTACGCCTAATACTTCTACATCACTTATACTTAATTTAGCAGACTCGCACATGTTCCCCAATTCTACAAAAAATTCCGAGTTCACCCCCGCATTAAAGTCCCACATTATTATAGAGTGAGAATATTTGGGATTATCTGATAGTGACTTAATTTTATATCGTACAACAAATCAATGTATTCATCTAGATTACTGCCGTTGTTGTATGGTAAATAGTAGTTTACAATTAATATGTAATCATTGTTCACTCACGTGTAATTCAATTCCTAACAACCTTACATTATCACTTGTTAAAAATTGTATATATTTTTATACATCTTTTCTTATTAAGAACGCAACTCCACCAAAGGGCCTACCGTTCACTAACTCATTTGATAAGTCTCCTGCTGAGGACGCATGAAGTTATCATAGATGGTAGAGAGAAATTTTAGCTCTGCTTAGGTCTTGCAGGAGTATCACATCTGCTCTGTCGCAGATTTTATGAAAATCTACAATTTGAATTCCTTAATGATCTTACGTTATATGAAACTATTTTTAAACAAGTTAGCCGCCATGAATGATAGAAAATTTTATTAAGAATTTCTTTCTTATTGTAATCGCTCAATTTATTATGTTTCTTCCGTTTTTTGTCACCCTTTCTGACGAGCAAAAGTGATAGAAGTGATAGAAGTGAAAATATTCTTCTCTAAACATAAGCTAATAATATTATCTTCAAAAATTGTAATTACAAATAATATTATCGGTATTAGTGATAATTTCTAAACTCATGGATTTCCGACCAGTCATGATGAAACGCGGCAGGAATGTTGAAGAAAGAATGCTCTTCTGATTGATTACATATTATTTCGGAAAAAATCTTTAATATACCTTCCCAGGACATCCCATCAAAGTGCGGAAAAAGTCACCAAAGATCGCAGAACTAAAAATCTCAAAATGCTTTCAGAACAGTTTTTTCATATCGTCCTCTACTTTCCAAAAATTCATATGGTGTATCTTGCTTTGCGCAGTTTATGACGCATTTCTTTTTGAAAGGGACCCTACACATTACCAATTTTCTGAAAGGTTTTATTTTGTCATGGTTTTCACCTTAACTACTGATCAGATCTTCATGAAACATGGATGGAATATTAAGACTGTAGGGCTGTATGGAATATGCCCTAACTGGCTTATTCCCACAAGTTATGACCATAGGTCAGTGTATCAACTCCAAAACTATTGCGCGTACCAGCAAAACTGATAGGAGTCAAAATATTCTTCTGATTGAATATCATTTGGGAAAAATTCCTAATATATCTACTCAAGGTATCCCATCAAAGTGCGAAAAACATCAACAAAGTTCGTAGAAGAAAATATCTTAAAATGCACTGTATGGTTCTATAGAATACGGCATAACTGGTTTATTCCCTCAAGTTTTGACCATAGTTCAGTGTATCAACTCCAAAAGTATTAGTGATCATTTCTAATTATTATATTTCTTCCGTTTTTTGTCACGATTTCCACTTTTACTACTAGCCGGATCTTCCTGAAACTTTGAACGAATATTAGTACGTTCGACCATATAGGTACTGCGGAAATAAATTCGGCGAAATTTTTTAAATGAGCAATTTCAAGATTCTGGATTCCGAACAGAAATTCTTGCATTTTTGCTTATAGCAAAAATAATTAAAAAGTTTGATTTTTGAGGGATGAAATAAAAAATTTCAACGAATAACTAAAATAGAGTCTCTCTTTCTCTCTATCTCTCTCTTTCGCTGTCTCTGATGTACACACACACACACACACACACACACACACACACATATATATATATATATATATATATATATATATATACATATATATATATATGTACAGTTCGACGATGTAGGTGCTGCGGACAGGGCCGCCGAGAGCTGCCCCGGGCCCCGGGGAAGGATTGGTATATGGGCCCCCCCTGTTTACTCAGTATTTTATTATGAATGTTTTTTGTGTACATAACAAGCAAACTGATTATATGTCCAAGTCACTATTCAAAGCATACAGTGTGAATAAACAACTCAGAAGAAAATGACCATTTTATTTTTCGAATCAATTATATTAATTCTATTACCATACAATTTACAAATGCAGTACCAGCAGGGCCGGATTAACCATTAAGCAAAATAAGCCCGTGCTTAGGGCATCAAGGGAAGGGGGGCACCACAGAAATTTTCCATTGTCGGATTTACCATGGATTTATTATACTATTATAATCGCGGCTTATAGCCTATAAGCTGTTGAAAACTGAATTATATATATTCATATATAGTATTTATTTTTTTTCATTGTTTGAATTTGTAGTGAACAACAACCCTTTTGAGAGAATAAATATATTTCGTTGTAATCACACACTTTACGCTTTGCGTTATTATTTTGTTTATATCAAATCTTTGAGCGCCATATTAAAAATACATATAGATTAAATATTTTCGTGTGCTATAGGAAGTTATTCTGAACGTGTGATTTGTGCATATAATATTAAATATATATTTTACATAATCATTTGGTATTGTTTTACAGAAAGATTTAGGTTTATAGAATTGTAATATAAATTAATATTAAAATAAAAGAAACTATAAACTCTCTATATTGCTGTTGTATCAAGTGATGTTTATCACGGCCATTATAATAATAAGATATACTGACCTAAGTTAATTAGCGTTGAAGAAGTTTATCTGTTGCTCTCTCTTCTTCTCTAGGGTAAGTCTATGAAGTGTACTTTATTTGTATATATAACAATATTTTATCATACACGTATCTTTATTTTATAATTTATTTATCTATTGTCATAACAGTATAAAAGAATTTAGATTGTAATAACCAGAGTGAATAATTTGTAATGTATATATAACATCAAACGTAGTTAGGACAATTTAGGCCCTAAGCAAATGTTCATATTTCCTATAATTAAATATTGTGTTTTAAATAAATAAATAAATGTAAATATAAAATGTGGCTCGTTAATAGTGAAATGTTAATATTGATATTTTTATAGATTGCGTATTATTAATTCTAATGTTAAGTATTTTTATTTTATAGGTTTCGGTTCCTTCTTTCGGTTCCTTCTTTTGGTTCCTTCTTTCGATTTGATTTGTATTCAACATTTCGAGTTGATATTTCGGTTGAGTTATATTTAATTGCCACTTATATTTAAATTGCCACTTTGGTTGTGTACGGTTCCCATTTTGTCTTTCTGAGAATAAAAGAACAAAGCCAAGATTGTGATATGTGTAACTGTGTTGATTGCCACATAATATACAAATAAAATATTCTTTTTATTTCTGTATTTTACAGACCCCAAGAACCAAGATGAAACGTGTTCAGTTAAGTGGTGCACAAAAGCGAAAACTATCAAAAGAGAAACAAGAGAAGACTTTGGATTTAGAGTCCAAGACTGCAAAGCTGACTGATTTCTTCACACAAGTTCCACGACCACAACGTCAACATGATATACCGATTCTGAATCAAAACCAATCTCCGTCATCAGAAGTGGACACAAATACCACTTTGATCACTTCAAAATCAAAATATGATGACGTTGGAATCACCGAGGTGTCACAAGCAGGTTCATCTACCACATGTCTCACTACTGATCTCACTTTGCCTGTAAATTCTCTTGATACCTCTACTGCAAATGTTGATTCAAGTTGCTTTACAAGACATTCTGGGGTTGAAATAATTGCTGAAAATGAAAGTTTAGTGGACCATGGTGATGGTGGTGAAATGAATCAGTCTGCAGAAGATGAAGTAAATATAGCAAAAGATCCAGGGTTGTGGCTTGATTTCTCTGCTGATGATGTGGCTTATTGGATTGCTTGTGGACCCAGTGACTGTCAACACCACAATGGGCCATTTGACAAGTCTTACCGGCATTTCAGTAGTGGCAAACCAGCAAGATACTGTTCACAAAAACTTTTCGTTGGGACAAAAGCCAATGGTGAGAAATACAAGAGAGAGTGGTTATTGTATTCACCATCAACAGGATCAGTTTACTGTTATGTTTGTAAACTGTTTGCTCCTAAAAATGTCTCACATTTTGTTATAAGAGAAGGGTTCAGTGACTGGCGAAATACTATTGTAATTGATCATCATGAAAAAAGCACTACTCACCGAGACTCTATGCTAACATACTTAACTCGCAGACAAGGTGCGGGGTTGGGACAACAGTTGGAAAAACAAATTCAGGAAGAGTGTGATTACTGGGAACATGTCTTGAGGCGTGTCATAGCTGTTATTTGTACGTTAGCTGAACGTGGCTTGTCTTTTCGAGGAGAAGAAAGATTTGGATCATTGCAGAATGGGAATTTTTTAGGGCTGCTTGAGCTCATAAGCCGGTTTGATCCATTTTTAGCAGGTCACATTTTGAAATATGGAAATTCTGGCAAAGGAAATCCTTCTTACCTGTCCAAAACCACCTGTGAGGAACTCATTCAACTAATGGCTCAAAAGGTCCACGCACTCATTGTTGACGAAGTAAAATCTTCTGGTTATTTTAGTTTGTCAGTTGATTCAACACCAGATCTATCACATATCGATCAGTTAAGTGTTGTACTTAGGTACTTAAAAGATGGACAGCCTATTGAACGCTTTTTAACCTTTCTGAAAATGAAAAGCCATACTGGTGAGGAAATGGCAAATCAGGTGTTGCAGTACTTACGTGAAGTTTGTAAGCTAAACTTTTCAAAATGTAGGGGTCAATCTTACGACAACGCTGCCAACATGTCTGGGCGTTATAAGGGGATGCAGCAAAAAATTTTAGAAACAAACAAGTTTGCTATATATGTGCCCTGTGCAGCCCATTCACTAAATCTGGTAGGCCGAAGTGCTGTTGACTGCTGTCAAGAGGCGGTTAATTTCTTCTCTACAGTGCAGTTGCTCTATACCTTTTTTTTAGCCTCAACCAGCAGGTGGGAAATTCTTAAAGGTTGTATTGGAAATGAAAGTGTCTTAAAATCCCTCTCTGATACCAGATGGGAGGCACATGCTATGGCAACAGCAGCAATTTTGAAATCTTTCCTTAAAATTTTAGAAGCGTTAGAATGTATAGCTGAAGACCAGTCACAAAAGGGAGACACTAGAAGAGAAGCAAATAATATTGCAAATAAGATGCAAGAGCTAGAATTCGTTTTTATGTTGAATTTTTGGGATGAGATTTTGCAAAATTTTCATAGAGTAAGCAAAGTTCTACAGAATAAGGATGTGAACTTAAAAACATGTGCAGATCTGTATGGATCATTAGCTGACCAACTGTGCACTTCACGAGATGAATTTGAAAGATATGAAGCAGCTACAAAGGAAATGCTACCAGATGTTGATTACAAGGCAGCTCAAACTCGCAAACGTATCAGAAAGAAGGTACCCAATGACGGAGATGCACCAGAAGTATATCTGAATGCCAGAGATAAATTTCTTATCACCACCTTTTACACAATTGTTGACAAACTTGAAACTGAGATGAGAAGAAGAGGAGAGATATACAAAGAAATAGCAGAGAGATTTTCTTTTCTAAGTGATGTGCCACATAATGTCACCACTTCATCATCTACTGAAATTGAAAGGTATTCTCAGGGTTGTAAAAAGATGATTGATGCTTACCCAGAGGACTTGAACACTAATTTCTCTGCTGAGCTTCAGCAGTTTCACTCATATGTGTGCCATAAGTTCAGTGCAAAAAAAAATGTAAAAACAAGATTCAGTCATGCTGAACTTTATAAAATAATTGTAGAAGACAATATTGAGTGTGCCTTCCCAAATGTAGAAATTGCCTTTCGTATATTTTTAACATTAATGGTCACAAATTGCTCAGCTGAGCGTTCATTTTCTCAGTTGAAGTATATTAAAAATACCAACAGAACAACTATGCAACAAGGCAGGCTGGATGCCTTATCTCTACTAAGTATAGAAGCAGATGTGTTACGTAAGATTAGTTTTGAGGATCTGATCAAAGACTTTGCAATTAAAAAAAGTAGGAGAAAACTTTTCAAATATAAATGAAGTGGAAGTATACAAAAATAAACATTATTTTCCATCTTACTGTAAGTTTTGTTTCATTTCAAAAAATAAAATTTTATTTTATGGTTTATTTTTGTTTATATTTTGAATTACATATATATGGGGCACCAAAATCTTTTAAGTGCTTAGGGCCTCTAAAGGTCTTAATCCGGCCCTGACTGTACCAGTCCATGCAGGCAAGACAATTGTTTACTGCAAGATTTTCATAATTAGAAGTGTACTTTCTTTGCCGTCTCTCTAGCAAAGTGGTAAATGATTCTGATGAAATTTAAAGTAGGGGCTAACTGGCTTTCAATTACAATGGTTCCCAGATCTGCCAGTCGGTCTTGGGCATTGGTGGACCGCAGATAATATTTTATCCGTTTCAGTTTTTCTATGATAATCTCTATAAAATGTATGTTCATTAATTATATTTCCTCTCTGTTATTTAATCACTTGCTTTATTAATATTTTAGATTTTATCCCCCTCTTTCCTGGCCCCTTAGAGGTCCTGGCCCCGTGGATTTTTCCCGGTTTCCCCGCCCTCTCGGCGGCCCCTGGCTGCGGAAATAAATTTGACGAGTCTTTTAAAATAAGAAATTTCAAGATTTAAGATTCGTAGCCGAAATTCTTGCATTTTCGCTTGCAGCAAAAATAATTCAAAATTTTGATTTTTGAGGGATTTGAAATTAGGTACCTTCTACGTAGTTGTAAGAACAAGAACATTCCTGACCTGTCGGAATTCCAAGCAGATTTTAAGTTTTTCTGTAGTAAATATTGGAGTAGTAGTTGGTCGGAGCAAAAATGTTAACCATTTTCGCTTCCATGAAAAATATTTTGAAAGATAGATCGAGAGGGTTGTTCCGTTCTTCCAACGATTCTTCCAAAAATTTCATATTTAATTCAAATCGAGATGTTAAAATTGAAGTTACGTCATGAAAACACAAAAACGAAAGGCATCTTCATTTTAGATTCTTTTTATATCTAAATACGACTTATACTGAAGCATTTTCCTCTTTAAATTTTTGAATCGTTTATCCAACCTCAGTGAAGAACCATGAAATATTTCTGAAAGGAAAAAGATCAGACACGAGCGTTTATAATAAAATAGCGTGAGAGTTTGTCTTTTTAAATATGCTCTTCTGTGGTTGTTTTTCCAATTCCGGAGAGTAGAAACGTGTCAGTTACATGAACAATAATTGGTACGGTCTAAATAAAGAACAAATAATTCGACAGTGAGTTCAGTTAATTTTTTGCGATGTGTCTCTAAGGATTGGAAGCGTAACTATATATGAAAATAAACACTAAAAGCATTGAAGTCTATCATTTTCATTCGCCGGACAAATGCGTGAGAAAAGTGACCACTCAGATTTCCGTT
>JAJOZX010000452.1:500000-550000 GCA_023014485.1 Bathynomus jamesi
ACACTTTTCTTAATGCATTTTTCGCGCTGATTCCGAATATGGTTTTATTTGTTTTCTAGCATGTATAGTTATATAGATACACTGGTTTTGATATTTTTAAGTTTTTGATATTGCTATAAGAAAATTTATGGATGTATAGATCACACTTAGGAATGCTAAACAACAAATACATCATATACCTTATTCAATGTACTTATAAATAAAGAATATATACACATTATTTTATTAAAAGCGCTGTGAGTGTGATTTCCTTTTGTAAATTTGGCCTGGATTGTCACGATACAGCATCCAACAATGGTTCGCCATCATGCTTTCATTCCAATATCCTTGGTAGCGCTTCTCCATCATCTGAATATCTTGATGGAAGCGCTCTCCTTGCTCGTCACTCACTGCACCAAGGTTTTCAGGAAAGAAATCTAAGTGGGAATGCAGGAAGTGAATTTTTGACGACATTCGACACTCCATTTCTTTGAAGGCATCAAGGAGGTTCTTGACTCCATCCTTATACGCAGGTGACGTGTTGCTTCCAAGAAAGTTTTCACATATCCATTTGAACGCCAGCCAAGCCTTCAATTCCAGCGGACTTAGGACTTTTTCAAATTCAGTGTCATTCAAAACCTCCCTTATTTGTGGCCCAACAAAAATTCCTTCCTTCAATTTTGCTGCAGTAACCTTCGGAAATTTCCTTGAAAGGTATTGGAACCCTTCAGAATTGACTTTACCCATTGCTTTAACAAAATTCTTCATTAAACCAAGTTTAAGGTGAAGAGGTGGCAGATAGATCTTTTGGGGATCCACTAAAGGGACAGACTGGACATTGCTTATCCGTGGGACATATGTATACCTAAGTGGCCAGTCACTTTTGGTGTAATGTTCTATAGTGGCGCGACTGTCCCACAGGCAAAAGAAACAACAAAATTTTGTGAATCCTGACTGCATACCCATAAGCATTCCTATAACTTCTAGATCTCCACAAACATTCCATTGATGACTGTCGTATTTGATTGCCTTAAGTAGTATATCCATATTGTCATATGTCTCTTTTAGATGGACGGAATGGGCAATGGGGATGGATGGCATTATATTACCATTATGCAAAAGAACTGCTTTCAGGCTTCTCTGCGACGAATCAATAAAGAGGCGCCACTCAGATGCCACATACGTCTGAGATATGGCTGTAAATAGTCCATTGATGTCATGGCAATAACAGAGAGGACCGTCTACTGAAAAGAATGCTGTTAATTCAAAATTCCGCTTTCGGTAGTAACTAATACGAACATTGTTCTCAAGTAAACTGTTCTCCTTTAGTCTTGAGGCGAGAAGCTCTGATTTCTCTTTAGACAGCGATAAGTCTCTAACAAGATCATTCAACTGTCCTTGGGTTAACTTTTTAGGCTCTAAATGTCTACCTTCAAAAGTGTACTCTGGTTCTGTAGATGGTCCGGAAACGCCAGTTGCACCTTCATCACTTTCCATGTCATCTATGATAGAATCTAGCCTATCACTTGAGGGAATTGGAATGGGCAATGTTTCATCATGTTTTACTGGTCTACGTGCTGAATCCAAGTTTGAATATACAATCTGGTATTTGTTCTTGGCAGAAAACCCCATTAAGTTCACACTACAAAAATAACAGTCTTCATGATGATCTCTCGGCTCCCTCCATATCATGGGTATGGCAAATGGCATTGAAGCTTTCTTTTTGTTAAGCCAATCACGTAATCCATTTGAACAGCAAGAACAGATTTGATGTGGCGCCCATGGTTTATCTTGGTCACCTAGATGGCAACCAAAGTATAGCTTGTATATTTTCTTAATGTCGGTTGTAATACTTCGTCGCTGTGTTTTAGTTGTCAACTGGCCGCATACGAAACAGAACTTGTCGGGGTCATTCTTACATTGTCGAGGCATGTTGACTGACCTGAGCAAACTATAAATTCAAAAAAATGTACACCAACTTGACACAACAAGTTCTTGGACTGGACTGATCTTTTGACACACAAAGCACGGCGTTGTTGCCTGAATCACAATGCTGCTAGACGTAAAAGCTCACACCTGAAATACATAAGATGTATAATTAAGATAATTGAAATAAATAAGATGAATAAACTAAAAAAACACAATAAAATAAACACAATCAAATGTTGAAATATTAGTATTTTGCCTATTTATAATGGTTAAATCTGTGTAGTTATATATATGCCTTCATCTTGAAAACTATACGTGCTAGAAAAAATCTGAATGCAGTTTTGGAATCAGCGTGAAAAATGCTATCCAGCCACCACAAACTTTACTCTGATGAAAAATCTTTGTTGACCAGTGTTATTAAAGGGGATAATAGCGGATAGGATCGTTGACCATTTGGATTCCTACAAGCTGCTTGGGGACTCACAACATGGGCTTAGGCGGCATAGGTCGTGTTTCACCAACCTGCTCGAGTTTTTCCACGTCATGTGGAGTGAGTATGATAAGAGTAGGGCGATTGATGTACTTTATCTCGACTTTCAGAAAGTCTTTGCTAAGCTACCTCACTGCCGGCTAATGGCCAAAGTGAGCGCGCTGGGTATCGATGGGGAAGTAGGTAGCTGGATTGGAAACTGGCTGAAGAATAGGTGGCAGAGGGTTGTAATTAAAGGGGCTAGCTTGGGTTGGGCCTCGGTCACTAGTGGGGTTCCTCAGGGTTCCGTTTTGGGGCCACTGTTGTTTATCATTCACATAAATGATATCGACACTGGCATCGTCAGTAGGATCGCCAAATTCGCTGATGACACCAAGCTTGGGGCCAATGTTGGGACGCCCGAAGCGATCAAGCAACTGCGTGCGGACCTACGTAGGATAGGAGATTGGTCCGAAAAATGGCAAATGTCGTTTAACGTGGGTAAATGCAATGCCATGCACATTGGCTTACGCCAATCCCAAGTCGGACTACTCCATGTTGGGGAGTAATATCGAGGCCACTGATTTGGAAAAGAGCTTGGGTGTGCTAATTAGCAGCGACCTTAAGTTTACGAAACAGTGCGTAGAGGTGGAAAAGAAGGCCCAGAAGCTGTTGGGTTATATCAGGAGGCAATTTCGATTTCGGAACAAGGAGATTGTGCTCTCTCTGTACAATTCCCTGGTTCGGCCGCACGTAGAGTATGCTGTGCAGTTCTGGTCGCCCACCGTCAGGAAAGATATTGACATGCTGGAGCGAGTGCAGGCGAGGGCCACAAAGTTAATCCCTTCTGTCAGGCATATGGGCTAAAATCGACGGCTACGCGCCCTGCGCGGTCAACCCATCGAGGTTTTCAAGCTCTTACACGATTCAACGATGTCGATTTTAAAAGCATGTTTAGTTTAAATGATAACTCAACTCGCAACAATGGTTGGAAGTTGGATTTGAAACGGTTTAGCACTAGTGTGTGTGGTAATTACTTTACCTATAAGATCTGTGACACGTGGAATAGGCTACCTTCAGAAGTTGTGAACAGTTCCTCTGCGGATGAGTTCAAGAAAAGGTTAGACTGAATCTTGCACACTATTTGAGGGTGTAGGAATTTTTCCCTGGCACCCGTTACCATTGGTACCTCCTCGGTATGGGCCGCAAGGCCTTTTGAAGTACTTCTTTTCCTTGTAACTCCTTGTAACTCTCTCTCTGTCTGTCTGTCTGTCTGTCTCTCTCTCTCTCTCTCTCTCTCTATATATATATATATATATATATATATATATATATGTAATATATATGCACTAAAATCACAGAATAACACGTGATCTTATTAATAAGCAAACAACCACAGGGAAAAGGAAAAGGAAACACGAAGTCCGAGCGCTTTCGTGATATATTCACATCTTCAAGGAGAAACAAAAAATAGACGGAGATTACAAAGTAAATTGGTTAAATACACAAGCAAAAAAATTCCCAATCGGCAACTCAAATTAAAGACCATAAAACCCTCTAAAGATTTTTTCAATAGATAACATAATCTGTAGGCAGCTAAATTACTAAATATAAAATAACTATATAGATGAAATTAGACAAAAAACCAGTATAAAGAACAAAAATTATTATAACGGTTATTAGAACTAGTATTTAATTAAAGCAGGCAATTAAGTGGCAAGAATTTAATGAAAACAAAGGGAATGGTGCCATCGTCTTACAGAATATTCCAAAATTTCTACAAACAGTCTGAAAAAATTGTTTTCCCTCCCAATAGCCAACCAGTTCAAAAGTCCAATAAACCACCCAGCACCCAAACATTATATACGAAAGAAATATTACAATTAAAATGGACACATAAGAATGTTAACAGTTCTTAAAATAATATTTATTTATTTAACCAAGGCAAACCGTTAAGGGGCAAGAATGCGGTCAAGAAAACAATAGGCCCTTCGCCAACTTTCTAACAATGCACGAGTCTAATTTATACAGCCCAGGGCTAATATTAAGGACCAAGTCCGCATTATTCTTGATCACACTTGATTCAGGTATATTTCTGCTAACAATAGATTTACTAAACCTTAATTTGGAAGCATTTTTCCAGTCAATGGGATGATTAGTATCTCTTACGTGAATGAAAATGGCGTTAGATTCCTGGCCACTTCTTATACTGTATTGATTCTGCTTAATACGTAACTCAAGGGTCTTACCAGTTTGGTCAATGTAAAATTTATTACATATTGTGCATGGGATTTTATATACACAACCCTGTTCACTTAAAGGGGAGTTCTTAATCAATGAATTCTTAATTACATCTAAATTTTTGAACGCAATATTTACGTTAAAAGTCCTCAACAGATTCGGCAGATCAAGGAAATTTTCTCTGAATGGTAACACTAAAACATTTTTTGTGTTATAAGGAATCTTGTCCTTTACTTCGTAGAAGGTTTTCTTTGCCATTTTTAAGGACTTATCTATGCAATTCTTTGGGTATTTTAAATCAAACGCAATTTTGTATATTTTACTAATTTCGTCGTCAATGAACTCTGGGCTACAAATTCGTAGGCCTCTTAGGAACAAAGTAGAAAGAACGGATCGTTTTACGTTAATGTGGTGATCAGAATAATAATGTATATAGGAACAATTATTAGTGGGTTTTCTGTAAATATTGTACTTAAACTTTTTTCCAGACATATATATTAAAACATCTAAAAAAGGGATCGAAGAATCTTTTTCTATTTCAACTGTAAAATTGATAGAGGGAGTTAAATTATTAAGTTTGGGTAAGAATTCATTGAGATTTAAAGTCACTGGCCAAAGACAAAGAACATCATCTACATATCTAAACCATACAACATAATTTGGTAGAATCTTCCTTAATAACTTACTTTCAAAAAACTCCATATATAAGTTACTTAAAATGGGGGAGAGAGGGTTTCCCATCGCCATACCAAATTTCTGCCTAAAATATTCATTGACGACGAAATTAGTAAAATATACAAAATTGCGTTTGATTTAAAATACCCAAAGAATTGCATAGATAAGTCCTTAAAAATGGCAAAGAAAACCTTCTACGAAGTAAACGACAAAATTCCTTATAACACAAAAAATGTTTTAGTGTTACCATTCAGAGAAAATTTCCTTGATCCGCCGAATCTGCTGAGGACTTTTAACGTAAATATTGCGTTCAAAAATTTAGATGTAATTAAGAATTCATTGATTAAGAACTCCCCTTTAAGTGAACAGGGTTGTGTATATAAAATCCCATGCACAATATGTAATAAATTTTACATTGGCCAAACTGGTTGAGTTACGTATTAAGCAGCATCAATACAGTATAAGAAGTGGCCAGGAATCTAACGCCATTTTCATTCACGTAAGAGATACTAATCATCCCATTGACTGGAAAAATGCTTCCAAATTAAGGTTTAGAAATCTATTGTTAGCAGAAATATACTTGAATCAAGTGTGATCAAGAATAATGCAGACTTGGTCCTTAATATTAGCCCTGGGCTGTATAAATTAGACTCGTGCATTGTTAGAAAGTTGGCGAAGGGCCTATTGTTTTCTTGACCGCATTCTTGCCTCTTAACGGTTTGCCTTGGTTAAATAAATAAATATTATTTTAAGAACTGTTAACATTCTTATGTGTCCATTTTAATTGTAATATTTCTTTCGTATATAATGTTTGGGTGCTGGGT
Source organism: Bathynomus jamesi (assembly GCA_023014485.1). NCBI lineage: Eukaryota > Metazoa > Arthropoda > Malacostraca > Isopoda > Cirolanidae > Bathynomus > Bathynomus jamesi. The sequence goes on from JAJOZX010000452.1 coordinate 506,118, forward strand.
GGTTTATTGGACTTTTCAACTGGTTGGCTATTGGGAAAACAATTTTTTCAGACTGTTTGTAGAAATTTTGGAATATTCTGTAAGACGATGGCACCATTCCCTTTGTTTTCATTAAATTCTTGCCACTTAATTGCCTGCTTTAATTAAATACTAGTTCTAATAACCGTTATAATAATTTTTGTTCTCTGTACTGTTTTTTTGTCTAATTTCATCTATATAGTTATTTTATATTTAGTAATTTAGCAGCCTACAGATTATGTTATCTATTGAAAAAATCTTTAGAGGGTTTTATGGTCTTTAATTTGAGTTGCCGATTGGGAATTTTTTTGCTTGTGTATTTAACCCATTTACTTTGTAATCTCCGTCTATTTTTTGTTTCTCCTTGAAGATGTGAATATATCACGAAAGCGCTCGGACTTCGTGTTTCCTTTTCCTTTTCCCTGTGGTTGTTTGCTTATATATATATATGTTTGAAAATTTATTAATTTGTTATAAAAAGTAAAAATGTTAAATCAATTGAAAAATAGAAATGTGAACAATTTTCCACTTCTTAATTTTGCTGGAAGAACTTTTCCCATTCCGATATGATGCGTCTTGCTACTACAGTATATAGAGTGTATGATATTTTACAATAATAATAATGAAAATGGTAATAGTAATGATAATAATAATAATTCACTTCAAAGTGCAGCAGGAAATTGGTGTTGTGTGTTGGGCAAAAAAAAAAAAAAGAAAAGAAGAGAGAGAGGTTAAAAGATTCAACGAATTTTATTTTGACTTTCACAGAAAGGAATTTGCGAATAAGTAATTCTTTGACAGTCGATGCCAAAAAAAATCATTACAGTTTTAGGCAACAGATGAGCAGTTTAGTCGAATGTCATTTTTTTACATATTATTTTTTTTTGTGCAGGAAGGAGGGGTGAAAGGCGAACGCCCCCGAAAATGTTTCTCCCATAGAAGGGAAAGGAGAGAGCCGAAATCAATGTCTCCGAGGCTGTTATTTTTTTTTTATTTTTAGGAAAAGAATGTGCAATGTGTAAGATGCGTATATGTGTAGTGAGGAATAGAGGGAGAAGCGTGTGTTTGAGCGCATGCTAGACCTACCAATTCCTCAGACAAGTACCAGAGGTGAGCGACCATCTTCTGCGAAGTCGCCTTGGCGATGCCTGGGTTGACGCGTGCATATTTGACTAATGATTGGAGGAAACATAGGTCATTCTGTGGGGAGCTGACGGCAAAAATGCCGAGTGGCCGCTAAACTTCATATTAAAAATGCCGAGTGGGGGAAGGGGGATGGAGGAATGGTGGCCGATAAACTTCATATTAAAAATGCCGAGTGGGGGTAAGGGGGGTGGGGTGGTCACCCCCAAGGTCCCCAAAGAGCGGTAGGGGCAGTAGAAGAAGGTGGAATAAATATCCCCCTAAAAGTAAGAGAAAAGGGGGAGAAGAAATATCCCTCTCGAAGTAAGAGAGAGGGGGAGAAGAAGAAAGAACCCAACCTAGCATGTATGTATTTAAAGGGTAATAAAGCTGAGGGTAATAGAAGAAGAAGGAGAAATATCCCCCTCAAAGGAGGAGAGCGGGAGAAGAAGAGAGAACCTAACCTAGCATGTATGTATATATGTTTGTGTTAAGGTCTGCTTGACGGCCCACGGCATACGCTTGCGATGTTCCGCAACCACCTGGAGGATAAACTGGAGTTGTTCCTCATCCTCAGTAAGACGTCCGGAGAAGTCCTGGATGAGAGCAACTCCACGCTCGGCGTTATCATTTGTGATTGCAAGAGTCTTCACCACCGCCCTCGCAGCCTGGTAGTCACTGTCACTGGTCTATCTCGCTGCAAGAATCTTCAGGAATGCATCCGGGATGCTGACATTTACGAAGAGTAACCTCGTCTTCTTGGTGACAAAGTCGGCGACATTTTTCCCTTCCAAGGTGTCCAGGTCTACCGGGGCTCGCTTACGGGCGATACTCGTTCTTGTCGACACTTGACATGTTGTTCTTGATGTCAGGAGTGCCATCATCATCGAACAGGGGAAGACCTACCAATTCCTCAGACAAGTACCAGAGGTGAACGACCATCTTCTGCGAAGTCGCCTTGGCGATGCCTGGGTTGACGCGTGCATATTTGACTAATGATTGGAGGAAACGTAGGTCATTATGTGGGGCGCTGACTGCAAGAGGGGAAGTGATCGTCCTTCACATACACTCCCAGTACGAATATGCAAAAATCACGAAGACCCATTTCTTCTCGCTTCGTTAGGGTGAACTGTCAACGAAACATCCAAATCTTAATAGCATAGATAGCCTTTGACATCCACCGAGTTTGACTCAGAGCTCCAGGAGCTAAGAAGCGTGTGCCACGAGAAGGTGGAGTGCCAAGGAATAGCAAGACCAGCTCGAGAAGTTCCCTGTAGTCTTCTCGAGGCTGTTGCTCCAGCAATGCGGCCCTGAAGAAAGACAGGAACTCTTCCTTGTCGTCAGCGATGGCAGGGGCGACAACCTCGTCTGTGTTGGAGTCTTCAAACCGCTCCTGATGGATTTGCTCCCAATGTGTTTGGAAGCGCCTGAAGAGGAGTATTTCCGGGGCTGAGGAGGAACCCATGCACTCTTTGAAGGCTACCGCTGCCACCAATTCCAGAATGTGGTGTCGACAGGCAAGGTGGAGAACATCGCGCCCAAGCAATTACTGCAGGATGACGCACGCTCCTTTGGTACGACCAGTGTTGGAGCTAGTGGTGTCGAAAGACATTGCTCGTACCTTGTCTTCAACACCCCATTGTTTCAAAGCTTCGAGGACAGCTTGAGCTTGCGCCCGTCCAGTGCCTGAGGGGAGTTTGGGAATATCGAGAAGCCGGAAGACTCCATCTCCAGAAACGATAACAGGAAGGCGATCAACCTTCTTCTTTCCGACGAGGTCGGGCAAGAGCTTGCCATCCCAACGGACAGTTATGGGACGTCCGGCTTAAAAGTCTCTAGTATGCTGGTGGTGGATTCCTCTCGTTTCTTCCGCCGTTGCCTCCGGATGCTGCTCCGATTCAATGCGAGGGCAGTGATGTCGTGACCGAGACTCTTAGCCAGGGGTATACCTAAAGTATTTTGCACCCGGGGCGGATTTTTCATTTGGCACCCCCATAAATAATTTTAAAATTTAAACACAGAAAAATATATTATGTTTGCAAGTAGATTTTTAAACAGTACAGTACTGTCATAAGCAAGAGATGCTGCTCAGAAGCCTCATGGTCAGACACCTTTGGGTTTAGCTTCCACCATGCTTGAAACCCAGTGACAAAGCTGGATGTTCCAATTCCTTTGTCATCAAGAGCAAACAGTCTGCAGCAAAAACAAAAACTTTCTTTTGATAGAGAGTAAACCATCCATGTTCTCAAAACTTTCTTGCCATTTGGCAGAGCCTTATAGAACCATGCAGTGGTCAGCTGTCCACTCTTCCCTTTGGATTTCTCTCCTTGTCTTTGAACTGCACTGAAAGGTCCATCCCTATTTTGGAAGGGTTTACTTCCCCTCTTAATAAAATCAACTCTCAAGTCATTTGGAACTGGGATTGGCCAAGCAGCGACATCAGAATAAATTGAAAATCTATCCGTCTCCTCTTCTTCATCAGAGTCTTCCTCCTGTTGGTGTGGACTTCTGCTGGCGTCTCCTTCCTCTTCATCGGTTTCACTGCTTTTAGAAGATGAATTGCCATCCTCCAATCCTTGCTCTCTCTCATTTGAATCCTCTTGTGAAGATGCTTCTTGTATTTGCCCTTCAGATTCACCAGGCTGAATATCTTCAGGACTTCCTCCTATTGCACTTGATGTTGAAGGCGTCACATACTTCAAAATTGATCCGGACATTGCCTGAGCCACCTCTTCTCTTGCCTTCTTCATTTTTCTTTGTTGGAATCCACTGGGTCGATTTCGCTTCATAGTGGATGTTTTCTGCAAAATTTTAAAAACAAAAGGTATAAAGCATGAACATGCATAACAAGCATGAACTATTATGACTTGAAATACATTAACTGAACAAATTGTCTGTGATTATTATTATTATTGCACTGCCCAACACCAATTTTGCTGATTTAATTCTAACGCCTGTTTTTAGGTAACTTTGGTGTGCTGATTTAAAAAATCACCTTAGTTTTTGCCTATCACATCAGGTTTTCGAGCAATCAATTACGGATATTTTGGAGATATCGCATTTTGGCAGGGTTATGCCTAACTTTTTTTCTTTTCAAAAAATAAGTTTTTACATACTCAGAATCAGCATGGAAAAGTAAACAATTGTGCAGGGAGTGAACTTTAATATACAATGGTAATATTGACACATAAAGTGATTAAAAGTGTTTAAATAAGCAAAAAATGAATCCATGATCATGACGTCACGCTCACACCTCGGGAAATCACAGATACCCAAGATTTTAATAATATGTTGTACATGACCTTTAGATTTAATGCACAGATTTGCGTATTCCACAGATAAAATTTTAACAGCAAAACAGCTGTTAACAGGTCTCAAAAATCATCAATTTTGATAAGCGCCCTTCATGGATCACCCAAAATATGCATATTGCATTGCTAGGGCGGGTCGTACTCAGGTGACAACATGAATCTGAAGGAAATCCTACCATCAGGGGTGTCTAAATTATGTGTTTTTACATGGGGAATTCAAATATGAGCTTATTGTTTGGATAGGATAACTCTAACCTACATCATTTTGTATTTCTAAATTGCCAATTTTACCCTTTTGAACCCCTTTATAATATATTAAAAGATATAAGGTAAATCATTTATATTGACAAGGCCAAATCAACTTTACATATATTTATTAATAGGTGAACTGCATGTATATCACTGGATATAATTACAAAGATCATTCTCCTGATATCTTGAACTTTGCCAGGTTGCACAAATCCTGCTTTGACTCAGACTTGGACATCAGCTTCCTGCTGGTCTCCTGAGCCCTGATCCCTCCATCCCTCTTTTCCTGTGAGAAGTACTTAGCAGAAGCCTCAGTCACCATTTTAACAACCCTCTCAATGCTTTGTGTGTGGCAAGGCCAGTTGCGCACCTCCATGGGGGTGTTGATGAAGTTTTTCACCTCTGAGGTGCTTAGAGAGCAGGTGAGAGGTGGCTCTGACACACCTTCTGACCAGCTGATCAAGTCACCGATGCTGGAAGCATCACAATTGATGTCAGGTGTCCTTCTGTTCCTAACAGACAGAGGAGTCCCCCAGCTGAGTGTCCGGGTCCCCCTCTCCCCTGATGGCCAGGATTCTCTCCACCCCTTCAATCCTCTCCTTCTGATCCTCAGATCAGAGTAGTGTTTGGAGGATGACTTCACTGTGGGCATACCAAGCAGATCTTCTCACAGTTGGCATCACAATATCCAGCACCTCCTTTCTCTGGGACTTGAGGCAGTCCAGCTGAAAGAGGATGTGCCTAGGCCCTTCGATCCAGGAGTGCTTGACCTTCACGTTGAACCAACATGGGTAATACACTCCGATGATGAATTCCACAATGAATTGCAGAATCTTCAGGTTCTTTCCTTTAAGTCCGTGCTTTGACACCCAGAGCCTGAGAAGTCTGTTCGCTGTGGTGAGCCAGCGGCTGTGGTTTACTGGTCCTATCTCTAACAGAGCCAGCCCTGCAGGAAGTACTCCATCCTTGACTGCACAGACAATTTTATAGCCATAGTATTGACCAGTTGAGAGATCTTGAATGACCTTGTCAGGAAGCTTGATCAGTGGAGGGCCAACAGAGATTCGGGTGAAGTTTGGATTGATATCAAAGTCTGTAGCAGAATCAAGGAGCTTTCCTATTGGCCCGGATAATTTTTTGTCTGACAGAGTAGGGCCATCAAGGTCAACAATGAGATGGCGCAGGGGAAGTTCAACAGTGTGCAGGTTGCACACCAACCAGACCAGCTTTCTCCCCAGGTGCAGCTCCAGCTTCCGCATTACTCCAACTTTCACACCAGTGTTGACATTTGTTGAGTCTCCTCCAATGGCCAACAAGGTCTTATCATAACCCCTCTCTTTCAGCCAGGCAAACAGGACCTTAGCAATCTTCTCCGCATGTGACTCCTCTTTAGTTGCTTTCTCTGGGGTAAAGTGGAACAGATAGTAGCTGCCAGGCTCACTAACAACACTATAGTGTTCTTCCTTGATCTTTGCGGGAAAAGATTGGTCACTGCCCTCAGCTTCCATCATCACATTGGTCAGGTCAATCCGCCCATCAAAGAGGATGCAAGAGATCCCCCCCTCCTCCCTGCACTTCTTCTCGAACTGTTCCCCCAGCTCTCTCATCAACTTCTCCTGTGCTCTCTTGACCTTGCTCTTATCAATCACTTTACTTGTATTGTCTTCTGTGATGATTCCTGCGTCAATCAGAGCTGCTGTTGCTATCGCTGCAGTTGGCCTCAGCCCTATGCCATACCTTACACTAGCAAGGGCAATGTTTTGAATGTCATCATAGTTTTTCTGTACCTTTGCCGAAGCTGCTGGCTCAGGGTCAGTTTGAGGGAAGAGCTCAACTTCAGGAACAAACTCATCTTCATCACCACTTCTCTCCAATAGCTTCATAAATCATGAGTCACTTCAAATATTTCACAAAACGTTTTAGAATGTTCTGAAACGTTACATTCTAGCCTCTGAGAAAGGTGGCTCAGAAAATGGCCTTATGCGCGCCAGAAAACCGTCAAAATATTTCATATACCAAACTGTATGATAATTACAATTAAGTGGAATGGCACACCTTTTATTTGAGTATTTAAATATTATTATTATTATATGAATTACATTATATTGTGTTTATATGAATTAGTTAGAACAATGCTCTATGAGAGATAACGTGAGCAGCCATGATAGAAAACGTGAGAAGACATATTCTGGGGTAACTACAATAGTAAAATAATCAACAATTTAATAATAATCAACTGCAAAATGATGTAGGTTAGGGTTATCAGAATTAAATATTTTCTTCAGAATTGTGTTCTATACACCAAAATATGTCATTTAAACACCCCTCTCCATTGATTTAAAAAAAATGCATAGTATGACCCGCCCTATGCATTGCACATTGCACGAAAACGTGATGTGATGGACAAAATCTAGGTGATTTTTGAAATCAGCACATCAATATTATCCAGAAAAAGGTCTTATAATTAAATCAGCAGCAAAAAATTTTTTTTTGTTGGGCAGTGTCATTATTATTATTATTGGGGGGGGGGGGGGGGGGGGGTTTAAGTATAAACACGACTCTCCTAAAAAAGCAGAAAACAATGAGCATTACTCACAAATAACTAGACCACTAACACAATGAAAATTAACAGTATATTCAGTAAATAAAGAAGTAAAAAAAATTTATTACAACAGAAAAGCTTCAAACAAGTGGTTCTCAAACTTTTTCCAACCAGATACCCATTGAGTTATCAGATTATCAACCCAGACAAGCAGAGACAATTAATTATCATTATTATTATCATTATTAATTAGCATTAATTATCATTTATAAACACTTAATATCACTATGATACCACATTGTCAAAAATTACTTGACACTGGTATAAGTACCATGATATTGTTATAAACACCAGCACTTTATGCTTTATCATAATTATTTAATGAAGCATACCTCATGTATGTGGAGTCAGAGTGTCAAGTGAACAAGACTTGGAATGTCAGTTGCAGCCAGCTGGCTATGCTCAACAAACTGATGACTAAAACGTCAACAAACGTTCGCCTTTCGATGTAATTTTTATCAAATATTTAATTTTTCGTTTGTAAATTTTGTATTGCCAATAAAAATAAAAATTTATTTTATAGTGGAAATTAACATTAAGCTGTTGTAATAGTTTGAGCATTTTTTATTTTTTTCTTACTTTGGCGAATTTTTCACTTGGTTTGAAAACTTGTACTGGTATTTCAACTCTCCCGATGGCACCCCCCTCCTGGCTGTCACCTGGGGCGGACCGCCCCCCTCGCACCCCCTTTAGTACGCCACTGCTCTTAGCTGTCTCCGCGAGAATCATCATTGCTGCTCGATCGGACACTTTGCTTCGGTCCAGCGTTGCTGAGAGAGCCGATGTAAGGATTTCCTTTCGACCGTGCTTGGGAAGAGGAGCCCGGAAGCTAGGTCCAGGAACTGGATCGGTGTCACAATCCTCAGGAGCAGAAGTGGAGTCGCTGCAGCTCTCTAGCGTGACGGTCGATTGCAGTCGATCTATGCTTACTTCCTCCTTCTGCCTTCGTTTCTGTTCATTGGCCATTTGCTCTTGCTTCTTTTGCTCCTTCCGTTTGAGTACCTTGTCAACAGAGGACATCGTTCCACGACGGCCCTTCTCACGTTGGGCAAGGAGGAATTGCTTATCCTCGTCGAGTTTAATGGTGTCGAGACCATTGGCGTGGGCGATATCGAAGAGATCTTCAAAGCAATCCTTAAAGTCTCTCTCATTCTTGGCCTGCGTCGCCGTTTTACGGTAGGCACTCTTCTTTAACACCTGCCACCAAACGAAGCACTTTTTTACCGTATCCTGCTTGTGCTGGACTGGGATTCACGCACGATTCCAAAAATCCTGGATCTTCTCGATCATTGATGAAGCCGTCTAGCGTGTTGTCTCCTCCTGCTCCATATGTAAGTGGAGGAAGCACGCCAGTGCCTGTCGGTTGGACGGCAGCTTAGACCCCTTGATATCTTGCTCGTACCGGTCTATCAAATACACCTTCGTCTTTGACCGGGTCGCCATCATAAGCACTTTTTTATTAAAAAGGTTTTTTAGCAGTATTAAAAACTGAAAATTAACACCTGAAAAGAGTGGAAAACAAGTTAAATAACCCAAAATAAACCAAAGCTGGGGGAGTTCCCCTAACCTCTTTGGGGGAGAAGTTGGGACGGCCTCAACCCCCCAAAGGGGTATACCTAACCTAAGAGAGGGAGAGAAAGGAGGAGGGTCTTTGGGGGAGAAGTTGGGACGGCCTCACCCCCCAAAGGGAAACCTAACCTAAACCTTAACGTAAGAAGGAGAGAGGAGTGTTCGCCTGGCTTCTGCCAGACGCATAATGAGAGTTCATCCGAGCGCCCGTTGTCTTATAAGGTCCTAATCAGCCACTTGGCTTAATCCACCAGTTGGCTTAGAAGGCTTCTTAGAAGGCGTAAATGGTTTGTTCAGGTGTACATTATTAGGGTTGAGTTGCCAGATTCCGCTATTTATTTGATTAAAGCATATATTCTTGACAGTTGGCTTTCCGCCAGTTGGCTTAACCCGCCAGTTGACGTAGAAGACCTCGAAGGCAGGTGTACGGGCGCAAAAGGTTAGAGTGCAATGCAATGATGCAATGTTGCAATGAGTGCCAGTGCCAACCCCAATGCCAACCCCCCTTGTTGCAAGACCCCCCCGTGCAAAAAAAGAAAGGGAGGAGGGGAACTCCCCCATCAAGCCGGGGGGAGTCCACCTGACCTTTTTGGGGGAGAAGGTGGGACGGCCTCACTCCCCAAATAGGTATACCTAATCTAAGAGAGAGAGGAGGAGGAGAGAGAGAGAGGAAGAGACCATCCAGCTTGCACGAGAGACGGAAGCTCAGTGGGTGGTCATGGTAGCAACACTTGACTTAGAACTCAAAATCCGCCAGTTGGCGTAGAAGCCAGTGCCTCCAGGCATTATCAACTTGTTGGCTCAGTGTATACATCGCCTGAACATTCAAGAAGCGCTCACAAACGCACATAGATCCCCTATTACACACACAGCTATAGACACTAATTATTTATTTATGGATGAATTAATCTTGTCATTCATCTCTTATACAAAATGCCTTGAAAACAGCATTTCTTTTTATTTCAAGAAAGACAAAAAACACCCGAATTGTTCATTCTGACGAAGGTTAAACATTTCAACCCATCCTAGACCTACAGTTTAACGGGGAATCCGAACCTACCCAAATTGTTCATTCCGTCGAAGGTCAAGCTTTTCACCCACCCTAGACCTACGGTTTAACGGAGAATCCAGCACCCAGTATTTTAACCACTAGGTCACCCAGAGTACCCATTTTATATACCAACCAATTGTGCGGAAGCTGGGTGTGCTACGCATCTAATAATAAAAGAAATACACAGGGCTCTTTACATTGCACATTGTTCCAGCAACATGCGGAAGGATGTTCGTTTACCGAGCGCCGGTTGCAATCACCGGGCCTCGAGCACGGACCCGACGCGGTTCTCGTTTTTGTACAATTTTTTCAGCCATCTTAATAGTCATTCTTTTGATTTGAGAAATCTATATATTAAATTTACCATATGAAAGCAGGTTTAATAATACGCAAAAGATATACTAAAAACGTATGTTAAATTTGGTAAATTATTCTCATAGAATAACATTCAGCAATCCTTTCCATACACTTTTATATTATTTTTATAAAGAAAATCCGGTCAATTCAAAGTTAATTAACTCTTAATTTTTATAGAAAACAGAGTAAAATACATTTACATTAAATTGTCTTCGTAGCCACGTTATTTTACGCTTCCAGCCATTATTTAAAATTAATGAAAAAGCTTAAAACGTATATCTTAAGCCTGTTTGCAGACTTTTATTACTAATCCCTCATAAACTTTAAAACGAAGAGAATTGCCCCGATTTCCAAATTTAATTTCCAATTTCTCTAAGTCCCTCATATATATATATATATATATATATATATATATATATATATATATATATATATAAAATATATATATACACCACAGGTAAGATAATAAAACAGAAGTTTATGATACGGCCATTCTCTCCATATCCCTTCCACAATTAAATTTAATTTATTTTCAGTTCTAGATGGTTGTAAAATCCTCATATATATATATATATATATATATATATATATATATATAACAGTTGAGGTAATAAAATGGATGTTTATTATACTCCGATCTCTCGAACTCTCTATATCTCTCTGTCTATCTCTCTCTCGCTCTCTCTCTATCTATCTCTCTTCGAATCATTTCTGGAAGAAATCTATGGAATGGGTAAGTTATATCTGACACACCCAAGAATTCACGGATCAGCCAATTGGTTGGTGGATAGTAGCACTTACACGTTATGACTCACCCAAATTTCACCGACGGCCAATAGGAAATTCGTGATTCGGTTATTGTGGGTGTTTACAATTAGATTCGCCTATATAAAAGGGGGCATTTTCATCTGGAATCCACAACAGTTGTATTTATCAGCGAGTATCCACAGATATCACCATGAGCCAATCACAACAGCTTTACGGCTACCCGCAGTTGTTTGAAGATGGGGATTTCTTTTCGCTGCGGCAGACCGGAACACCCTACTTTCAACACAAAGCATTGCAGTAATTTGCGACGGATTGCAAGAATCATCCGTTGAAGACGACATTGAAATGTAAGTAATTAATTTAATTTGTGATTCGGGCTATATACATCGTTTCATTCAATGCCAGTGTTAGTTAATTTATAAGAAGCCATAATAAATGCGTTTTGAAAAACTAGTTTGTGATTTTAGCAGAAGCCGGGCTATATATATATATATATATATATATATATATATATAATATATATATATATATATATATCGTTTCACTCAGTGCAAATGTTATGATTTATAAAAAGCCGTAATAAAACAAAATGAAAGGATATCTGCCCAGTGGTCGAGGCTCGGTGCAGGCAGACGATGCGTAGCACACCCAGCTAATCTTCCTTCCTGATAATGTCATTTAGACAATGAATTTTATTATTTGAAAGTGAAATTTTATTACACGCTTGTTACTGATAACTTAAAAATTTATAGAAAGTTCTACAGGTAGGATTTTAGAATTACTAAAAACTTTTAAGATTTGCCTGCGTCCCTGGATCGTTACCCGGTGTTGGCAGATGATGCGTAGCACATCCAGCTAATCTTACTTTTGAAACCTGTCACGATATCTGCTTTGTGATTACAATTTGCCCGGGCACCCTAATCGGCATTTCCTTTTATTATAACTCTTTAATTAAACTTTAATTTAATTTAACTTTAATTAACTTTAACTTTAATTAGAAAAGATTTAGTATGGACTAATCATGTTAATTTCTCCTTGAAGGACCGATGCGGAACTTGATCGTGTTATAGCTACTTTTCGCCACAGCTTTGATGAAAGGCAAATAAATGACGACGATTTGGAGGCTTTACCGCGCAGCCAACCCACTGACCTGAATACCGAGGTCGAGGTATTGGTTCACATCCGGTCCAACGAATGTAAGGTCATCGAGGAAATAATGTAAGTTTTTTTGTGGTTAAGAACAAAACACATTGTATTTTCATTCAATTTATTAAATGGTAGAAAGCTTGTTTTAGTACAATTCGGCTTACAGAACTAGCGTCCATTAAATAAGACTAACATTAATGGAGACATTTTACAGTTATAATTATATATATACACACGTAAAACTTTACACAATACAACGACTGCGTACAAATGGGAACCTTTTTTTTATCTGTCTGCATACCAATTCTTCATTCATCTCAGTGTCGCACAAATCGAATAATTTTTTAAAATTTATAAATCCCTTCCGACGTGACATGTGCTGGAGAAATGAAAGATAGTACATACCACAAGTATTACTAAAATATTCTTGGAAACGGTAACAATTTCAGACAATTTCAGGGACATGTAGCTGTTCGATAAATTGCACAACCACAGGGTCACTCCAGGGCTGAGTGCCGAGTGAATCAAAATAGTACATTCTTTCCCTGTTTTTAAAATAGATTGCAAACCAATAAATCCCCTCCCACCCCAATGTCCGTATTGACGATAAGACTACACCAATCTCTCGTAGTTGGCAATTTAAATGCTTCATTCTTCGCAAACACACCGATACATTTGGAGCGTGTGACTCGGTCACTATTCATTACTCTCTGGAGTGTATTCGCGTCCATTTTAAAAGTCTGTGACAACGTTCCTGAAACGGTCGAGCTCTATTAGAGCTTGTGATTCGAGGTATACTAGTACACTAATAGGCGAGTCTATAGGGTTGGCGAACTCCAATCTGACTGAGATGTTCCCACTTTGTTGTGGACTTAAGTGTATATTTACACTAGCAGATAAGTCGGGGGTAATATCAAATGGGTAAAGGTTAAAGTGATCGACAAATTCTTTCTGCGTTACGCCAATCCCAAGCTCGTCACAGCCACGGGCAATATGGGCCAGATTGCTATAAGCTCTTGCGCAGAGGGGGAACACAGCATCTGATGAGTAGTCCGTAATCATAGTCCCGCCCAATTCAACGCCATTTACATATAGAGTTATATTTTAAGGCCAAAATTCTCGAATTTAAAGGCGCTCTTTTTATATTTTCCATTCGTCGAAGCGTGATCCTGCATTCCAATTAATATCCTTTTAGGTAAATCTCCCAGGGCCACGTTTTCTAGCTGCTTCGAGGCCAACCCGGCTGGCACCGTGTATAGTTGATCTGTACTCTGTTCATTGGGTATTTTACTGTTGCGTGTATTACATTTTTTTCAATTTCTACATATTTCGGGAACTTAATTTCACTCGCCGTACGCGCAGATATGTTTCCATGATGTGAATCACAACGGGCTTTGCGCCCTCTTCTTGATCAGGTCCCAGATTTATGCAGATCTCAGGATTCGTGCGGGTGAGCTTTAACTTCATATCCATCCCATTCATAAACAGTTTCTCCTGGAATGTGAAGTCTGTATGCAAACGTCCAAAACACTCGTATATCTTCTTTTTAGAATTTTTAAATTTATCATTTATACTACTTTCTTCTTTAGTCTGATAATAGCCCTCGGCAGTTAAAAAAGGTATCCTTTGCTTCTTTGGAAAAGTTGAGGAAATTTTCCAGATAGGCTCGTAGGTGATAAGAACCCGTTCCTGCCGAGATGTTAACCTGATTTAAATACACCTCACACTGGCTGAATATGGAGTGTAGAAAGTTGGTTTCAGGGTATGCAGAGTAACTATCATCGCAGTCCGTTCCATCTGAATGGGCTATACGCAGTTTAGTGTACATGTGCTTAGAACACTTCTTTTTTGATGTCCTTTTACGTTTAGCGCCACGTGTTGGTAACCCCTTCTTCCGGACAGCCCTTTTTCTTCTTTCCGCCACCACGCATTTTTCTCTTTGCATCTTTGATGATTTCGTCCCGTGTACGTTTTAAATGGTTTTTTTTAGAGCTTCTTTAGGCTTAGTTCCACCCATTATGTCTTCTACCGCGTTAAAACCTGATTGTAACGCCTTCCTCCCGAGATATCTAGCACCCCTCTTCAACAATGGGACAGCCGTGCGTAGTATGGTTGAAAAAATGGAGCCAAGCCCACTCCCACGCTGATATCTCACCCCTCGATAGACTGTGAAAAGCCTTCGGGTCATTATAACTGAATGCGACGAAAGTGTAGCTTCACTGTTAAGCTCCCATCACCGAATGGGAAATTTTTTCCCTCAATTGTTCTTATATACAGTATATTGAGATATTGGTTAATAGATTAGTCGCAACATTCACATAATGGGGCTTGTCATATGTAATGCTCAAACTCTTCCCTCTATGCTCTACGATATTGCTGTAAATATAGCACGTCTGGGGATGGATAACTTTCACCCAATTTCCCCAATTTCAACTGATACATTAAGCTGGACAAGTCATGGTGTGCCTCGTGAAAGGTGTCTCTTCCGAGGGATGCACTATATCGACCCTCGGCCACAATTGTGAACAGCTCTTTGTCTTTAATATTTCTACTAAGCGTTGATTTTAACTTCAACGTGCGTGCAGGTGTGTCTATGTTTCCAACTTCAAAAAGTAAGTCGTTTGTCAGGCACGACTTTTCAAGATTCTTTTTTAACCCCGTCACAATGTCCGTGGCTCTATCATAATGACCGATTCCTAGTATTACATTTGTACTATAGTATTGTACCTCACCGAACAGGACTGATCGCATAGTATTGTCTAAGGTTATGGCTAATTTTTCACACTCATCGGCTCTTCTAAGGATCAGAAATGTGATCTGTTCATTTTCAAGTTAAAAATTAGGTGGCTAGCTGGAATTCACAAACGCCAACTTCGTACGAATCACGTTCCAACTCAATGGGCCCATGGAGTTCTGTTACATAGTTGGCCAAGGTGTTGTTAGGATGTACAGAGAGAGAAGAAGAGGACGGGAGTATGACACAGAAGTGGTTAGGCGTCATGTTGCATACTATTTAAGCTTCATTTTTGCAGCAGCTTTTATATAGGTGTTGAAGGTTTCTGGGTACCCTAGCCATTTCACCAGATACATTTTTCTCTTTCCTGAACCTTTGCTGCCTAAAATATTTTCAATTTTAAACACATTTTTTCCTAAATTAAATGCCACTTTCTGCAAATCCTTGCGGTAAAGGCCTCCTGCGAATTCCTACCCATTCAAATCTTCAACGTAATACATCATTATCTCGCCTTTAGGTTTCATAGCACTAACTTTAAAAATGTCGCGTGTCCATCATTGATCAAATCCCTTCGCGAATTTATTTCCCAAACGCGATAACCTTACATAATCATTGATTTTGAAACATGTAGAGTGTAATGGCGGTGCTCCATCTCTTCTCACATCAGGATCTGTGCGCGTACCTCTTTCTAAAACTTCGTTAGGTGTTGTGCCAATCATACGGTAGTGTGAACGGTTGTATGACGAGGCCAATGGCCCCAGAATGTTTATATATATCTGTATGTGTTTTTATGGGTAAAATAGCGATGCATGCGTTCCTTTATGGTACGTTGAACTCTTTCAGCTAAAGATGCCTTATGTATAGAATTACTTGCTAGTGTAGTAACTGACATTAAACTCTGTCAGCATGTTCTGAAAAGCGCGGCCTATAAATTCTTTCCCAATATCCGACCAAAAATAGCCAGGAATCCTGTTTTCTTTCAACATCAGCGTTTTGGTAGCTTTAGCAACTGTTCCAGGTGATTTATTTTTCAGAGGAATTAGCCACAGATATCTAGAGAATACATCTATTATGAATAGGATGTAGTGGTTGCGATCATTATACACTGAATATCTTTGCATGTCTGTTAAATCCGCTTACCAAATAGAGTCAATCGAGGCCGCGGTTGTCTTGGCCGTTTTAAACCTCTTTCTCACAGGCTTCTGAAGTGTATAAGCATCCTGCTCCCGCAAAAACCTCTCAACATCTTTTTTCCTACTCCATCATTATAAACACCTCTGTACAGCTTATTAACACCGCCATAGGAGGGTGGGTTAGAAATGTCATAATAGCGTTTTCTTAATATGTTAGCCATTTGCATATTTTAGAGACACGTGGATAAGGTTGGCCGTTTGTGCTCTTCTTTCTTCTCTTCAGAGATGCTACTGTTGGGGGTGATGGCGTACTCAGTTGTGGCACATACGAGACTTGTTCCAAGTCTTTTAACCTATTCAGATTTCCTATCAGTATATTGGGGACATTTATTTGTTGTAGTCTTGCATTAATATGCTTCCATCCTGCTGGTGAGGGTCTGTCCCATTTTCTCAGTAGATTATGGACAATGTCGACGATATTCGATCCCTGTACCCTTGATCCTTCAACAATGACCTCACCTGTATCGGTCCACTGTATGATGGCGTCCTCACTCAATAGATTATAAAGACTTAAGCCTTTATTCCTCAATGTATGTGGGAGACTGCTTTTTAATCCATGCTCGATGTGTTGCGTTCCGTTAATCTTTGGTTGGTCATCTCTAACGTCGGACCCAGGTCCTATGTCGATATGCTCTTGTTGCTCACACTGTGCCTAATAACCACGGGGAGCTCTGTCGGATTCTTATAATCTTCGTACTCATGAAGAAATTTCTGCAGAGCTCTTGGTACAAGATCCTTTTCTCATTAGGTGACTTTTCAC
The DNA here is from genome assembly GCA_023014485.1 of Bathynomus jamesi. Taxonomy (NCBI): domain Eukaryota; kingdom Metazoa; phylum Arthropoda; class Malacostraca; order Isopoda; family Cirolanidae; genus Bathynomus; species Bathynomus jamesi. The sequence goes on from JAJOZX010000452.1 coordinate 522,998, forward strand.
TGTTAAATAGGGCTAACAAGTCGCTTTCCATTCTTTTAAGCTTGCTTTTACGGGGTTCTAGAGCCGTGTCTGGATTCTTTGAATTTTGCAGTGAAGCATACACCTCGTGCGAATCATTACTACTTTCTTCATCATATTAATCTAGTCAGTAAAAGTCCCAAAACTGAAAATAAGATGGGGAGGAATGATCTCCCCTCTTTGTACAATAACTCGCTTTTTCTTCCCCACAGCTTGACTTTTACGAGCGAGCGTACATATTATGTTCTTGTAACGACGTAGGCGAGCCTTCTGAGGGGGTTTCATTGGTACATTACATTTTATAACATTAAGACAGTTTTCATAGATGCATTTTAGAAAGTCTGATTCCATATTTTTAACAAACATCTGTTATAGTGCTCGGGGCAATCGATGAGAGATTTTTATTAATTCACGATATTTCTTTAGCGTGTTTGTCATTCTGGAATATATACCTTTTCAGGCTCGTTTGGGAATATATTCGTTCTTAGAAGTACCCTAAACGTGTTTCGCGGGTGAACGTCACAAAGCAAATATCCATAACGCCGACTTGTAGCTTCTTTATAAACCTCCAAAAACTCCTTACGCTGATTCGGAAACATATGATTGGCTAATACCCCAATTTGTGATACATCTCTACGTTGCGCGAATAAGACTAGATATTGTGTATTTAACGACACATCGCGCATGTATCTATTTTTGAAAAATAGATTCTGATTGATGAAGAATACGCTTATGTTAAGATGGTGGGAGAACACTGTAAATGTCTCGGCAAACGTTTTATCCATTTCCAACATGAGATCGTCAATTACAATGACTGTATGCTCATTTCCCTTTAATGAATTAACGTCATATACACCTTTGTGGAACAAAATATCATCTTGGTACTCGTTGAACACTGAGTGATACGTCGAATAACACCATATTACTTTATGCACAAATTTTGAGAACATCTCCCCCTTATCTTTGATGATTTTAAGCATAAACACAGTTTCACCGCATCCTGTAGGGCCAGATATAATACATGTGGTGGAGCTTGTGAATCTGAATTTTTCTACAGATTCCATCTCTAACTCGTCACACCCCTAAGTGGATCATTTACAAAATATAACAAAATTTAAGTGCTGTTCCTTATATTCTTGTTTTTCTTCTTCCACAGAACCGTGAATGACGACGATGTACAGCCCTCCATCATCGATATTACTGATGGCCCCAATGACCGTGTAGCTACAGACTCCATCCCCGCTGACAAACCCTCACCAGTGATACCTGTAGCACGCGTCAATTGAAAGCGGAAGCATGATGAAGAACCCTCCACGTCAAGTATAAATCGCACCAGGATTGCGCCGGTTGTTAGACCCCAGTAATAGAGCCCCAACCCTCTACGTCTTACGACACAACCCCGACAATAGTACCTTCCTCAAATATACCCCCTTATTCCTGTTCAATTCCGGGTACATCCTCCACACCAGCAGCAGCAGCTTCTCGTGCTGTGGAGGAAGGTATAACATTCGAGTTGGTGCGCACCGCTACCCCCACCCCTGCCCTACTAGAAATCGGTATGGATCCATGTATAAACTGCGACGCGTGGTTGAACGTATTGTGGAGTTTGCCCTTCAGAACCGCGACGAACGTGAAGTCCGGACGAGGTTGTCCTTCAGGTTCGGTTCAGATGACGGGATGTAGATGATTTTTGGGTTGTAATACCATTCAATCGCTTGGCGACTGTAGACACAGAATATATCTTGGGTCGTATAATGCATGTCTCTCAAAGTAGTACAGCCTTCAACATGGACAACTTCACGATAGATATTGATAGAGTATTCCGTGTTGCGGGTCATAGTGCCACACCTTATACCCTTAATTTCAATTCTCCGATTATTTACAGAAAACATTTAAACGTCGATCGTGGTTGCGACTTTAGAGCAATAGTCTTAGCTCATATGTTCACTGTGCTAAATACAATCGCATATAATATCTGGCTGCCTACGGTAGTGCAGCGTGTCCGTAAACTGGCTTCAGATTGTAAGCGTGAGTTTGAGTGTAATATGGGTCCTGAAGAGCTGAGAAGGGTAGAGCAGGAAATGAATGTTCGTATAGCTGTATTTGGAATGGATGATCGTCGTAGGACTGTGTATGTTTTTAAAAGCAGTGTGAGAGATCGTACAAGACATCTACTTATTTTAGGATTGTCAGAAACATCGTATCTCCCCATCCGTAATATAAAGACTCTACGCTAGTTATGATAAACGTCAAAAATATGGACGGCATCATGAATTGTGTAAGGGATGTCTCGAGTTTGCTCATGATATAGTTAAACATTGTAAGTCATGTGGTTGAAGCTGAGAAGAGGGAATGTAATGTGTGTAGACGTACATTTTTTAATAATAAATGCTTTGAGCTCCATAAACAATTGGCATTTCCAGGAAAATGGGGATTTGTAAGTGCGGTATGTTTCATATGATGGATAATTAGGGGAATTTCAAGCATAAATGTGATGAAATTCACTGTTCTACATGCCATGAGAAATATAAGGCGGTTGGAGTAAAGCATGTATGTTATATGAAAGATGCTAAGCCTAAAAATAGCCATTGTATAACCGCGTACTGCGACATAGAAACATACACGAACGCTGAAACCAAAAAGGTTATTCCACATTTACTTGTGAGCCAGACTATCTGCGATGAGTGCATGGAGATCGAGTGTGATGAGTGTCACAAATGCGGTAAACGGACAAACGTTTTTAAAACGAATGCGCACGACAGCCCTATGAAACTCTTTGTATCCTACATTGTCAAATTAGCGGACAAGTTAAAAAAAATGACCGTGTATATTCTTACCCATAACGGGGAAAAATTTGACACACAGTTCCTTTATAAGGAATTGCTTGAACACGAGTCATTGGAGATATTTACAGGCGACCCCTTGAAAAGGGGAACAAACTTATACAAATGCAGATAAAATGTATTGTTCAGTTTAAAGATACTTTATTATTCACACCTTGTAAATTAGCCAAGCTACCCAAACATTACCCAAACATTACCTCCACCCAAACATTACTTTAATTACACCAACATGAGTGATAGTGAGCGTGAAGATTTTGACCGCTACTACAACAGTTTTAATGAAACTAGTCCATACAATATAGCTGATGAAATTGAGCGTTATTGCATGAATGATGTGCGTGTGCTTAGGGTATGTTTCCAAGCCCTTAGAAGGATGTACATAGACCGTTTCAAATGCGATCCGCTGCAAGTAGCAACCACGATTGCCTTATGTTTTACAGTGTTCAAGAACAAATTCATGCCTAAAGGTACCTTAGCCGTCTTTCACAGAAACAATCCCCGCAGTAGTGGGAACAAGGCTATTTACTGGCTCATACGCCTACAGCAACAGACCGGGGTATATATAAAACATGCCCGCAACACGGGGGAAGTACCCATTAAGGTCAATTGTTGTGTTTTTTGGGTTGATGGTCTAAGTGAGGATCCAACCACTGGTGAGAAGACTGTGTACTCCTTTAATGGTTGCTGGTAGCATGGATGGCCGCGCCCTGAGTGTGCCGTCACAGGGGACCTCCATGGAAGATCCCCCGCCGACAGCCTCGCATGGACGCGTAACCACGATCAACTTATAGGCTCCCAGTTCACTCACAAGATCGTGTGGGAGCATGAGTATGATGCACGGATGGAAACCGATGTGCAGTACCCTGAAGAAATAAGGATCATCAAGCGTTCAATGGTGTGGATCCTCTCAAATGCGGCGATAGCTTGTTCGGAGAGCGTACAAATCCATTCAAGCTATACTTTCCTCCTACGGAGGGCGTGATACTCCATTACTACGACTTCTGTTCTTTATATCCCTACGTGATGAAGAACAATCCGTACCCCGTAGGTTTTGTATATTATTTTTTATTTTTGGATTATATATATATATATATATATATATATATATATATTCCTCGTTCGTATTTCTTATGCTCTTATTATTTTTTATTTTATTTTTTTTATATATATTCCTTGGTTTGTGTAGGATTGTATATTTATTTTCTATATATTTCGTGAAATTGATTCCAATAATTCGTCTAAATAAAGAGAATGATGTAATGGTGTTATATTTAATTCTTTTGGTTTGTATATATAAACGATATTATTATTTAATTATATGTATACCAAATGGCTGGTTAGGCCTTCTAAACCGACTGACGGATTTCTAAGCCAACTGTAAAGAATATCTGAATAGCGGTCTGGCTGCTGAAAAGTTAATTAATATATACACCTGCCTTCTAGGTCTTCTACGTAAACTGGCGAGTTAAGCTAACTGGTGGATTAAGCCAACTGTCGGATAATGCCAACTGGCGGAAAGTCAACTGTCAAGAATATATGCTTTAATTAAATAAATAGTGCAATCTAACAACTCAACCCTAATAATGCACACCTGAACAAGCCGTTTACGCCTTCTAAGAAGCCTTCTACGCCAGCTGGCTGATTAAGCCGAGTGGCTGATTAGGACCTTATAAGACAGCTGGCGCTCGGATGAACTCTCATTATGCGTCTGGCAGAAGCCAGGCGAACACCCCTCTCTCCTTCTTAGGTTAAGGCTTAGGTTAGGTTTACTTTTGGAGGGTGAGGCCGGCCCAACTTCTCCCCCAAAGAGGTTAGGGGAACTCCCCCAACTTTCTCGGGGAGTTCCCCTTCATTGCAGCTTGGGGGATAACCCCTCCACCCTTTGTTGTATAACCTCTTGCAAAATCCCCCCTCCCCTTTGGCAACATTGATGAACATTTGCAATTGCATTGCACTTTAACCTTTGGTGCCCATACTACTGAAATCCATAAGGAAAAGCAAGGTTCTATTAAAAATTAATAAACAAAGACATAGCTCACTTCACTTACCTAATAAAAGGGAATTATTCAGCATTAAACACGTTCATCTATTACACGCAGCTACACCACAACACCGATAGGCTGTGACAATTATTAGCGACTTTAGCGAGCATTGCCAATAAAGCTACATTTGGAGATGCCTTATTTTTTTTAAGTTTTGCATTTTTATGTATCTTGACAATAAGAAATTGTGGTCTTAAAGTCGACCAAAGATCATTAAGGTAATTGTAGTTTCTACTGCATGTGAAAGATGTTTCTGATGTACGGTAGGCCTATAGGTATGAAGTTTATATCATGCCATTACTATATAATTATATTTATACGCTAATAAATAATATAATAACGATAATATTAAGAATATATTTGCATCTGATATTTCAACATGTTATATATATAATTTGATTCAAGAGTACATTTGCACTTGATATTATCCATTATCAGACATTTTTAAAATTATATGTATAATACTTTATATTATTAAAGTAAATGAAAAAGACCGAAAAATTATTTGCAAACAATATAACAATTTACGTCTCAGTTATAATGCCGATATTAAGGAAATTATTGTTTGCATCCGATATTAAATATTCATTTCAAGTCATATTATTTAGAAGTTTATATGTTACAATTTAGGACGGGCGAAAAACAAAATTATCGACACTAGAAGCTAGATATCAGTATACCAAGTGGTATTCTTCTCTAGTTTGGCCTACTTTTTGTTATAGAAATAGATACAGTACAATAGTTTATACACATAAATAACACAAACACATTATATGAGCTCAGTTCAAGTGATGACCAACTGATAGATTGCTTTCCCACACTAGTTTTGCTACATTAAATGAATTGGTCTACTACTGACTGACGGAATAATATTTATATACCGCGACATATATAATATTTCTGTACCTAACGTCACAGTGACCTGTCGCTAATCCGTTGGTCACCTAACTGAAAAGTATTTATCAAAGACTGCCGCCTGACTAGTCACCTGTCTAAGTAATATTTATCAAAGCATGCCGCCATATACGGTCACCTGCCAGGTCATGGTCCTCACCTGAAGAATATCCACCCCGAGCGCGCACACCTTAAGAATCTCCACCCCAACGCTACCGGGGGTTGAAAATTACAGAACAAAACAAATCAGGATTCCCTAAGGCGTAGTAGCATGGGCGCAAAATGGATGAGTGCAAGAATGTTGCAGGGATAATGATCAATGTTGCAAAAGGGGGTGGGGGTATGTTTCAAAGATGGTGGGGGGAGTGGTGCAAAGGGGGGTATGCAATGAAGGGGGTGTGGGTATGCAATGAAGGGAGAGGGGGGTTATGCAACAACTCAATGCTGCAAAGGGGAGGGGGATGTTGCAGGTGCAACAAGGGTCATGAAACTTGGAGGCGGCGTTATCCTCCAAGAGAAAGACAGGAGAAGGAGAGAAAGGAAGAGAGATGTTCACCTGGCAGGAGCCAAGTGCATATTAACACTTCAACCGACCCGCCGCTGTTTTATTAGTTGTAAATCAGCCAGTTGGCTTAATCTGCTAGTTGGTTTAATCCGCCAGTTGGCTTAGAAGGCGTAAATGGCTTGTTCAGGATGAGTTGCCAGATTGTGCCATTTATTTAATTAATTCTTAACAGTTCGCTTAGAAATCCGTCAGTAGGTTTAGAAGGTGTAACCAGCCATTTGGGATAATTGTTTACAACCAAAAGAATTAAATAAAACAAAATTACATCATTCTATTTATTAAATATTGTAAATATATAGAAAATAAATATACATTTGAATGATCAAAAAATTAAAAATAATAATAGTATAAGAAATATAAACGAGGAATATGCATATGATCAAAAAATATAACCGTCAATATAACAGTACAGGAGAAATATATATATATATATATATATATATATATATATATATATATATATATATATATATATACACATACATATATATACACACACACACACACAATTATATTATGGAAATATATAGAAAATAAATACACATTGGAATTATCAAAAACAGTGGAAATATATAGGAAATAAATATAGATTGGAATGATCAAAAAACAAAATAAAAAAGAAGAAATACAAAACGTATAACCATCAATATAGCAGTACAGGAGATATATACATATATATACACACACACACACACACACACACACACAATTATGTTAAATAAATAAATACATACACTTTATCTTCTACTGCACAAAATAAAAAAATAAGAAATACAAATCGTATAGCCATCAATATAGCAGTACAGACGAAACATATACACACAATTATGTTAAATATATTGAAAATAAATACATTTCACTTTGTTTTACTGCGCAATACACTAAACTCACACGTAATCGAGTCTACAATTACATCGTTATTGCTCTGTATTACGCAGTATACGCGGTTTAATAATATTTCACCGCTTAAGTTATAGGGAAACCTGTACTCGATATGAAGGGCCTTCATATCGTTCAGTACTATTTTTGTTCCCACTTTACAACCGGTTGGCAAGTTATCTTTAAATATGTCTAGAATACAATCAAAAGCACGCACAAAGAGTTCATCTTACCTACAACGTCAAATACAAGTTTATAAACACGCCTTTCCAATCGAGGATTTATTTCTACCGACCCGAGCTTTTCAAACGTGAACTCTTTTTCACACTGCATAGCGACAGTTGAAATAATCTTCTAAGTCGTTACGACAGCTGCTCGTTATAGAAAGAAATAGTTCTTCAGGGTGAACGGTGTAGGTGAGCTCAGCCCTGTACCAATCAAGTGCTTTGTATCAAAGTTCATGATATTTCAAAGAGTCCAAACTTTTTACATAATCCTCCAGCTCTCGACCATTCTCACCTTGTTCAGTCCTACACTCGGTAAACCCATGAGCAGAGCGGTGTATGCGTATTCAAGAACCGTATCAAAATAAAGCATATCCATAACGCGCGTCTAATATAGGCTTCAGCTTGCGGAATCTGACGATTTCAAACATACATTCTGTCGAGGATGAAAAGGTTTCGCGTAGGGACAAGAGCGTTATTATCAGAAGCATTCTTCCACATCAGCCGTATATCAATGCATGGCCGATCGTTATTTATACACAACGTACATACAACGGCATATGAGGGGGTGTCACTAATCTGCTCTCTTCTTGTACCTACATTTGTAGGAATTTTATAATGATCTTCACTCCACTTCTCAACTGTCACGAAAATTCTATTCATCTCCTCGACACTTAAATAAACAACATTCCGTTTGTTTGTCTACAATCCGTTTCCAGTGTATAGTTAACGACACCGGATTTACGACTGAACACGCGCAACGACTTCGACAGGGACACATCGTACACGGCGTTGAGAATGCTGCTCAAAGGAAGTTCCATCGTATTCGAGGAGCGCACGTCCACTCGGTTCAAACTCTGAGATAACTATGAGCCACATGCAACGCGTCGGCTCGACGGGAGGAGTAAGTCGCACTATAATCTAATGAAACGTGTACGGCGCTGTTTCAACATTTGTTTCAACGTTGTATTCCATTATATTGGGCAGGTGTTTTGAGAAATTTTCCCTCTGCGACACACGAAGTAATATCGGTTTTAATGTTTTATCACTCCCATTTTCCCGAATACGCACCAGGCATTTTCCTTCAGGGTAATTTTAGCGAACTAAACACATTTTATAACGGGTTTAATGTTTTACCACTTACCACACGTTCATTTCCACAAACTAAACATCTTCACATTTCGGTGCACTATTTGAGAGGAACATCTGTCCATATTTTTCCTTTTTGTTTAACAAGCGATTCTCATCTCTAAAGTATGTTAAAAACTCACACAAGGCATTAGCCACAACCTCGCTACAAACTTCATGATATATATTAATATAGTGATAAAAATACTTAAGATTCTCCATGATGACAAGATTTACATTCTGAGTCGCAGGGCACGAGTACTCAGTATGATGTAACATGATATAATATCGCTTGTCACACCACTCATCAACAAGACTCACTATCCATAACCGTTGCTTCTCTTCTGCACGTGTTGTTTCTTTTACTTCACGGTATATGCAAGCTTTTATAAAGTTTAGTCCTACAACATAGTTCAATACATCACTTGTCCCACGAAATCCTACAATGCCCTCACCAGAATAGCCATAGAGTATTTGTACATCTTGCTCCTTCGCACGATTCAATGTAGCCTTAAAAGCATCAAAGGAGGGTGGAACAGGGAGTTTTTCAGGATCCACCACATCTTGACACTTTGCAGAATACCATTTCATAAACGTTGACGACGCAATATTAAAGGTAGCCATTACTATTTTCTGTCTACGCGGGAGAATACACGTCTGATGTCCAGGGCTTACTGCGATCAACTGAGCACGCAGGGAAGCCCAGGTAGTAGAATGACTCACGTTGCTGGTCTTACAGTGGGCGGAGCTTATAACTTTCTCCTGTGTACACACACACACACACACACACACACACAAACACACACACAAAGGAGAAATTGAAACGCTAATTGAAACACGATTTATTTAATAAACGAAATATTCAAGGTGTATATATATTTACAAATACGTGTAATAAATAACTTAACAATAAACACATCAAAGATTATATTCAAGGTATATATATATATATATATATAATTATATATATAATATATATATTTACAAATATGTGTAATAAATAAGTTAACAATAGACACATCAAAGATTATGGTATCCAAAGGGTACGGTATCATAGGTACCAGGTAACTGGTAACGTTTCCTATAGGTGTTACGGCACACTTTTGTACCCCTAAGTTCCTTCACGCCACCCAGCTTCTGCGCCCGAAATTGTGGGTCCCTACAGTTAGTTGGGGCGGCCGATCGCCCTCATCATCATCATCATCCAAACACACTAGATCCTTCAACGATTCAAAGTTAACGACCCGCCGATTCGCATAGTTGAGCGTGATACCCTTTGCACGATATATTTCATATCCTCCCCCACCCTCACCCGTACCCCATATGTTTTTGGTCCTTTTGAGACAAAAGAGTCGGCGTATGCGGTGTCTCCATACTCATCCTTGATCTCATCAGTCAACTCACCGAGGAATTCACCAATAGGAGGCATGTATTCACCCTCACTCTCTCTGAATATCACACCATCTGTATCAGCGTACAATACCCTCCGCCCAAGCGAATGCAATAAGCCCCAAAGTTTGATGCGTGCGTAGGCTGTTGTAAAGCTGGCTACAGGTATGTTTGTAACCCGTGAGGTATCTGTGGCCAATTCGGTATTGTTGTACTTTATTATGTAAGTATTACCTACATTCATGATCTCCATGACCTCTTTATCGGGAGCATTGGCATAATCCCAGACTTCACTATAACTTTGTGCCAAATGAACGTACCCTTTGCCAGTATTCTGTGAAAATTTTCCCCAAAGAAACAACTTTGCACTAAAGCGCTTGCCAGGGTTCTTTGCAATTTGGGAACGGTCAAGCTGTATACCTTCACGGTCACGATAACGTTGAATATAGGCCGACTTTTCATCTTCGGTATCAACTCCTCGCGGATACCCTGATGCTTCGACTTTATCTTTCAAAAAAGCGTTTATATATGGTGTGAAAAGGTTGGGCAGCTTTTGAAACCTCCACACCTCATGTAGCCATGGTGAACAGCTAGATCCAGCTCTGAACTTGTATATACACCTCTAATCTTACGCTGGTGGGTTGTATGGTCACAATCATCATTGTTCTCTTCCGCGCACTTTACGCACAAGGGAAACATGAGTTGTGATCGATAACGACGGGTAAGATCGGCATCCATAAATCGCGAGGGGGAGTACGTCTACGAAAGAAAGGCCGAAATAGTACCCGTTCAAATTTCTTGAGAACTCGTCGATGGTGGGTAGGTTAGGCCCCACCAGTTACTCAGGCGCACCTACGGGGTACGGATTGTTCTTCATCACGTAGGGGTATAAAGAACAGAATTCTAGTAATGGAGCTTCACACCCTCTTTTGGCGGAAAGTATAGCTTGAAGGGATTTGTACGCCCTCCGAACAAGCTATCACCGCATTTGAGAGGATCCAGCACCATTGAACGCTTGATCTTGTTTATTTCTTCACGGTACTGTCCGTCTGTCTCCATCCGTGCATCATACTCATGTTCCCACGAGACTTTGTGAGTGAACTGGGATCCTCTAAGTTCATCGCGGGTGCGGGTCCACGCAAGACAGTCGGCAGGAGATCTGCTGTGGATATCTCCTGCGATTCCACACTCAGGACGGGGACATCCTTGCCACCAGCAACCGTTAAAGGAGTACATAGTCTTCTCACCAGTGGCACGGTTTTCACTTAGACCATCAACCCAAAGAACACGACCGTTAATCTTAATGGATACTTCGCCCGTGTTGCGGGCATGTTTTATGTATACACCTGTCTGCTGCTGTAGGTGTAGGAGCCAGTAAATAGCCTTGTGCCCATAACTGCGGGGATTGTTTCTGTGAATAATGGCTAAGGTGTCTTTAGGCATGAAGTTATTCTTGAACACCGTAAAACATAATGAGGCGATGGTGCGATGGTGGTTGCGACTTGCAACGGCTCGCACTTGAAACGGCCTATGTACATTGTACATCCTTCTAAAGGCCTGGAAACATACTCTAAGCACGCGCACATCATTCACGCAATAACGCTCACATTCAACAGCTATATTTTAAGGATTTCATTCATTAAAACTGTTGTAGTATCGGTCAAAATCTTCTCGTTCATCTGTACTCATACATTCATAGTTAAAGTAATGTTTGGATGGAGGTAGTCCTACGTAATTTAAAGTTTCGTTAGTGAGGAACGTGTAAGGGAAATATCCTTTTGAAACTTCAGCGGCTACGCCCATCACCTTGGGTAACTTTGCTAATTTACAAGGTTTGAATAATATAGTGTCATTATACTGTACATTACCTCACCTGTAAATATCTCAGATGACTCATGCTCAAGCAACTCCTTATAAAGGAACTGTGTGTCAAATTTTGCCCCGTTATGGGCGAGAATATACAGTCATTTTTTTAACTTGTTCACTAGCTTGACAATATAGGACACAAAGAGTTTCACAGGGCTATCGTAGGCACTCTCTTTAAAAACGTTTGTACGTTTACCGCATTTGTGACACTCATCACACTCGATCTCCATACACTCATCACAGATAGTCTGGCTTACAAGTAAATGTGGAATAACCCCTTTGGTTTCAGCGTTCGTGTATGTTTCTATATCGTAGTACACAGTTATACAAGGGTTATTTTTAGGCTTAGCATCTTTCATATAACATACATGCTTTACTCCATCCGCCTTATATTTCTCATGGCATGTAGGACAGTGAATTTCATGACATTTATGCTTGAAATTCCCCCAATTATTCTTCATATGAAACATACCACATTCACAGATTCTCATTTTCCTGCACGTGCCAATTGATTTATGGAGCTCAAAACAGTTATTATTGAAAAATGTGCGTCTACACATCACAGTCCCTCTTCTCAGCTTCAATTACACTGCTTTCACATTTGGTGCTTTTACACTGCTCACATACCATGTGGAAATCTTTACAATGTTTCACTATATCATCCGCAAACTCGATACATCCCTTACACAAATCATGATGTCGCCCATATTTTCGACTTTTATCATAACTCGCGTAAAGGTTCTTTATATTACGGATGGGGAGATACGTTGTCCCTGACAGTCCTAAAATAAGTAGGGGCCTTGTACGATCTCTCACACTGCTTTTAAAAACATACACAGTCCCACGACGATCATCCAGTCCAAATACAGCTATACGAACATTCATTTCCTATTCTACCCTTCTCAGTTCTTCAGAACCCGTAGCACAGTCAAACTCAAGTTTACAGTCTACAGCTAGTTTACGGGCACGCTTCACTACAGTAGGCAACCAAATGTTTTTGACCCGTGTATTTAGTACAGTAAACATACGAGCCAAGACTACTGCTATAAAGCCGCAACCACGATCGACGTTTATATGCAGTTTATAAATAGCCTGAGAATTGAAGTTAGGAGTATAAGGTGTGGCGCTATGACCCGCAACACGGAATACACGGTCAATATTTACCGTGAAGTTGTCCTTATTGAAGGCTATACTACTTTGAGAGGCCTGCATTATACAGCCTATATATACTCTATATCTTCAGCTGCCAAACGTCTGAAGGTATTACTACCCAAAAATCATCTTCATCTCCGTCATCTGACCCGAATCCAAAAGACAGCATCGTCCTGACTTCACGTTCGTCGCGGTTCTGAAGGGCAAACTCTAAAATACGCTCAACTATGCGCCGTAGTCCGTGTTCAGCACCATTGCTATACACGGATCTAGGATCAACCCTGACTATATACCGATTTCTAGTCAAGACTGGGGTGGGGGCATCGGTACGCACCAACTCGAATGTTATGCCATCCTCAACAGAGCGAGAAGCTGCTGCGGAGGATGTACACGGATTGTACAGGAATAAGGGGATGTTTTTATTTGAGGAAGGTACTATTGTGGGGGTTGTGTCGTAAGACGTAGAGGGTTGGGGCTCTACTACTGGTGGTCTAACAACCGGCGCAATCCTGGCGCGCTTTATGCCTGACGTGGAGGGCTCTTCATCATGTCTCCGCTTTGAATTGTCGCGTGCTACAGGTATCGCTGGTGATTATTCGTCGGTGGGAAAGGATTCTGTGATCACAACTACACTGTCGTCGGGGTCATCTGTAATGTCGATGATGGGGTGCTGTACCTCATCGTCATTCACGGTTCTGTGGGAGAAGAGAAAAACAAGACTGTAGAATATAAGGAGTAGCACTTAAATATTTATTATATTTTGTAAATGACCCACTTAGGAGTGTGACGTGTTAGAAATGAACTCTGTAGAAAACTTCAGGTTCACGAGCCCATCCACATGTATTATATCTGGACCTACAGGATGTGGTAAAACTGTGTTTATGCTTAAAATCATTAAAGAAAAGGGAGAGATGTTCTCAAAATTTGTGCATAAAGTTATATGGTGCTACTCGACGTATCAATCAGTGTTCAACGAGTACCAAGATGATATTTTGTTCCACAAAGGTGTATATGTTAATTCGTGAAAGGGAAATGAACATACAGTCATTGCAATTGACAATCTCATGCTGTAGATGGATAAAACGTTTGCCGAGACATTTACAGTATTCTCTTACCATCTTTACAGAAGCGTGTACTTCATCAATCAGAATCTATTTTTCAAAAATAGATACACGTGCGACGTGTCGTTAAATACACAATATCTAGTCTTATTCGCGCAACGTAGAGATGTATCACAAATTGGGGTATTAGCCAATCAAATGTTCCTGAATCAAAGTAAGGAGTTTTTGGAAGTTTATAAAGAAGCTACAAGCCCGCGTTACGGATATTTGCTTTGCGACCTTCATCCGCGAAACACGTTTAGGGTGCTTCTAAGAACGAATATATTTACAAACAAGCCTGAAACGGTGTATATTGCAGAATGACAAAGAGGCTAAAGAAATACAGTGAATCAATAAAAATCTATCATCGACTGCCCCGAGGAATGCAGCAGATGTTTGCTAAAAATATCGACTCCGACTTTTTAAACTGCATCTGTGAAATCCGTTTTAACGTTATAAATTGCAATGTATCAATGAAACCCCCTCAGAAGGCTCCCCTACGCCGTTACAAGAACATAATACGTGCACTCGCTCGTAAAAGTCCAACTGTAGGGAAGAAAAAACGAATTATTGTACAAAGAGGAGGGTCATTCCTACCCACCTTAGTTTCAGTTTTGGGTCCTTTACTGACTAGATTAATATAATGAAGAAAGTGGTAGTGATTCCACACGAGGTGTATGCTTCACTGCAAAGTTCAAAGAATCCAGACACGGATCTAGATCCCCGTAAAAGCAGGCTTAAAAGAATGGAAAGCGAATTGCTATCCCTATTAAACAGTCAAAAAACACCTGATGAGAAAAGAAACTTATACCAAGAAGCTCTGCAGAAATTTCTTCACGAGTACGAAAATTATAAGAACCCGACAGAGATTCCCGTGGTTATTAGGCACAGCACGGGGAACGATGGACATGGTAACATAGGATCTGTGTCCAATGATAGAGCTGACCAACCAAAGATTAATGGGTCGGCCACACAACATATCGAGCATGTATTAAAAAGCACCCTCCCACATACTTTGAGGAATAAAGGTTTAAGTCTTTATAATCTATTGAATGAGGACACCCGCCATACATTGGACCGATACAGGCGAGATCATTGTGGAAGGAGCAAAGTTACAGGGATCGAATATCGTAGACATTGTCCATGATCTGGTGAGAAAGTGGGATAGACCCTCACCATCAGGATGGAAGTATATTAAAGCAAGACTACAACAAATAAATGTCCCCAAAACAATGATAGGAAATCTGAACAAGTTAAAAGACTTGGAACATGCAACGCACGTGACACAATTGAAGACGCCATCACCCCCAGCGGTAACACCTTTGAAGAGGAGAAAGAAGAGGTTAAACAACGGTCAACCCTACCCACGTGCCTCTAAAATACGCAAATGGCTAACATATTAAGAAGACGTTATTATGACATTTCTAACCCAGCCTCCTACGGAGGCGTAGATAGACTGTACAGAAGTGTTTACGGAGTAGGAAAAAAAGATGTTGAGAGATTTTTGCGGAGCAGGACGCTTATACACTTCATAAGCCTGTGAGAAAAAGGTTTAAAACAGCCAAGACAACAGCTGCTTCGATTGACTCTATTTGGCAAGCAGATTTAACAGACATGCAAAGATATTCTGTGTATAACGATGGTTACCGCTACATTCTATTCATAATAGATGTATTCTCTAGATATCTGTGGCTAATTCCTCTGAAAAATAAATCACCTGAAACAGTTGCTAAAGCCACCAAAACGCTGATGTTAAAAGAAAACAGGGTTCCTGGCTATTTTTGTACGGATATGGGGAAGAAATTTATAGGCCCTGCTTTTCAGAACATGTTGACAGAGTTTAATATCAGCTATTACACTACCAATTCTATACATAAGGCTTCTTTAGCTGAAAAAGTTCAACGTACCATAAAGGAACGCATGCACCGCTATTTTACACATAAAAACACATACAGATTTCTAGACATTCTGGAATCATTGGCCTCATCCCACAACCGCTCGCACCATCGCACGATTGGGACAACACCTAACGAAGTTTTAGAAAGAGGTACGCGCCCAGAGGTGAGAAGAAATGGACACCACCACACTCTGCGCGTTTCAAAATCAATGATTATGTAAGGCTATCGCGTTCGGGAAATAAATTCGCGAAGGGATTTGAGCAAGGATGGACACGTGAGACTTGAATGGGGAAGAAATCGCAGGAGGCTTTTACCACGAGGAGTTGCAGAAAGTGGCATTTAATTTAGGAAAAAATGTGTTTAAAATTGAGAAAATTTTAGGAAGTAAAGGTTCAGGAAAGAGAAAAATGTACCTGGTGAAATGGCTAGGGTACCCAGAAAGCTTCAACACCTATATAAAAGCTGATGCAATAATGAAGCTTAAATAGTATGCAACATGGCGCTTAACCATTTCTACGTCACACTCCCGTCCTCCTCGTCCCTGTCTGTACACCCTAACAACACACTAGCCAACTTTGTAACAGAGCTCCATGGACCCATTGAATTGGGTCGTGATTCGTATGAGGTGGGGATATGTGAAATTCAGCTGGACACCCTCTTTTTAAATATTGATTATAAAGATACCGTTTTTACGATTCTTAGAGACATTGATGAGTGTGAAAAAGCCGGGGTAACTCGGGATGAAACATTGTATCGCCGGACTGGGTTGCACGGTATTATAGTACAGAAGTAACACTAGGCCGGGCCGTTATGGTTCGGCTGAGGATGTTGCGAGAGACTTAAACGTAAGTTTAAAAAACTCAAATCTTACGATGATTTAGTATACGAAATCGTAAACAAAGGAAACCCTGCACATACTCTATCCTAAAATCAGGCTAACGAAATATTAAAGACCAAAGAGTGTTCAAAATTATAACCGATGAACGCTATCGCTCAGCCTTCCAGAGAGACACATTTCACGAGGCACAACACGACTTGTCGAACCTAATGTATCAGTTAAAATTGGAAAAAATGGTTGACGGCTATAAACCCCCAGACCTGTGCTATATTTACAGCAATAAAGTGGAGCACCAGTTTGCTGGGGATACCCAGGCACGCCTGCTGCGCATTGCTCACATCCCCAACCATAGAGGAAGGAGTTTGAGTATTACATATGACAGACCCCATTATGTGAACGTCGCAACTAATCTAATAACCAATATCTCAATATATATAAGAACGATTGAGGGTAAAAATTTCCCATTCGGTAACGGGAGCTTAACAGTGAAGCTGCACTTTCGACGCAGTGAGTTATAATGGACAGAAAACCTTTCACCGTCTATCGAAGGGTGAGATACCAACCGTGGTAGTGGACTTGGGTCAATTTTTTCAACCATACTACGTACGGCTGTTCCTTGTTCCTTTGCTGAGGAGGAGCGCCAGATACCTCGGAAGACATAATGGCTGGGCTAAACCTAAAGAAGCTCTAAAAAAAGAGCTAAAACGTGCACGGGACGAAATCGTCAAAGATGCAAAGAGAAAAATGCGTGGTGGTGGGAAGAAGAAGAGGACTGACAGGAAGAAGGGATTACCGCCACGTGGCATTAAACGTAAAAGGATATCAAAAAAGAAGTGTTCTAAGCGAATGAAACCTATGGTTGACCATTTTTTTGACTGATATAAGCTTAGAACATTGATCTCATGAATCATAGTTTGTTTACCACTTGTCGAGAGAGGAGGCACTATTTCTAACTCATCATGGCACGTTTCATCCATCCGTGTAGTTCACAATGCTGTAAATCGGAACTATTCCTCTTTGAGCTGCCCCCATCTGAAGTTTCTATTGAACACAGTGACTTTATTACAATTAACCCTTTAAACACAATTAGTTCCCCGAGTGATACCCAGTTCAGGCCCTTACCTTTTTGATCCAAGCTGTGTGAACATGTACGGTAAACTACGTATAGCCCATTCTGATGGAACGGACTGCGATGACAAATATGCTGTATACCCTGAAACAAACTTTCTGCATTCCATATTCAACCAGTGTGACGTATATTTAAATCAGGTCAACATATCGGCAGGCACGGGGTACTATCACCTACGAGCCTATCTGGAAAATGTTCTCAACTTTACAAAAGAAGCGAAGGCTACCTTTTTAAGTGCCGAAGGCTATTATCATGCTAAAGACGAAAGTAGTATAAAGGACAAATTTAAAAAATTTAAAAAGAAGATATAAGAGTGTTTTGGACGTCTGCATACACATTTCACATTCCAGAGGTTGCTTGTGAATGGGGTGGATATGAAAATAAAGCTCACCCGCACGAGTCCTGAGATCTGCTTAAATGTGGATGCTGATCAAGAAGAGGGCGCAAAACCCGTTGTGGTTCACATTATGGAGACATACCTCTGCGTACGACGAGTGAAGTTAAGTTCACCAAAACAACTAGAAATTGAGAAAAATTTACTAAACGCCACAGTAAAATACCCTATTAACAGAGTACAAATCAAACTATACACGGTGCCAGCAGGGTTGACATCGAAACAGAAAACATCGCCCTGGGAAATCTACCTAAAAGGATATTAATCGGAATGCAGAAACATGCTTCGGTGAATGGAAAATATAAAAAGAGCACCTTTAAATTTGAGAATTTCGGCCTTAAAAATATAACTATACGTTAATGGCATTGCGTTGGGAGGAACATTGAATACGGACTATTCATCAGATACTGTGTTACCTCTTTGCGCGAGAGCATATAGTAATCTGTCCCATATTGCAGGTGATTGTGATGAGCTCGGGAATGGGGTAACACAGAAAGAATTCATTGATCAATTTAACCTTTATCCGTATGACATCACACCTGACTTATCTGCTAGCGTAAATACACATTTAAGTCCACAACAGAGTGGAATCATCTCAGTCAGGTTGGAATTCACCAATCCTATAGACGCTCCTATTAGTGTACTAGTATACCTCGAGTCGCAAGCCCTAATAGAAGTAGACAGATTTGGGGGCGTTATCACTGACGTTTAAAATGGATGCGAATACACTTCAGAGAGTAATGAATAGTGAACGAATTACACGTTCCAAATTCATCGGCGTGTTTGTGAAGAATGAAACATTGAATTTGCCAACTATGCGAGATTGCGGTAGTCTTATTGTGAACACAGATGTCATCGGTAAAGAAGGGATTCATTGGTTTGCAATCTATTTTAAAAATAGGGCCCGCCTGTATTATCTTGATTCACTCGGGACTCAACCCTGGAGTGACCCTGTTATTGTAAAATTTCTCAATCATTTACATATCCGCGAAGTTGTATGGAACCCATTCCGATTTCATGGTTATTTTAGTAATACGTGTGGAATGTACTGCATTTCATTTCTCATGCATATGTCACGTGGTAAAGAATTTATAAATTTTTTAAAATTATTCGACCCGTGTCACACTCAATGAAACGATGAAATGGTATGCAGAGAGATAAAAAACCTTTTTCCGATTTTGCTACTCGTTGTATAGTATGATGTTTTGTTCGTGTGTATATATATATATATATATATATATTTGTGACCAATAATGTTAGTTTGTATATTCTGTAGTTTAAGATGGTTATTGTACTAAAAACATGATTTCTTTCATTTAATAAATTGATGAAAATACATTGTGTCTTCTTCCCCCAAAAAAGATGGAAAAAAAAAACACTTACATTATTTCGTTTATGATGTGACATTCGTTGGGCTGACTGCTCGTTAAATCCTCCGTATTCAGGTCCATGACACGGGGTTCTTCAAAACGAAAAGATTGTATAACACGTGTCAAATCCTCATCGGACCTTAAATGAGAAAGAATAATGTTCATACTGAATCTTTTTTAATAAAAACATATACAGAGTATACATATAGTAAGAGTATTACAGTGTGAAGATATCTTTGAACCGCTCAGAGAAGTTCATTTAAGAAGTAATTCCGAATAACAGTTGAATTTATAAAAAAAACATGCAAAAGATTGCTATAAAAAATTCAATGATTCAAAACAAGATTTTAGTATAATTGCGGATACCTAGATGATGTATTTGACGAGGTGAATTACTACAACCCCCATATATATGATGAAATAAGCCTCTTTCTGACAGTTCGCGAGTAATTGACTAAAAAAAAATAAAATTATAGGCACTTACATTCCTACGGCCGTCCCTTGCGTCAGATCGTAAGGAGCGTCATTGCAAATATCATCAACGGTTTGCGTTGGAAATAATCCATCCCGGTCAGCCGCGTTAAAAAGATTAATTGTGGATAATGGTACAATGTCACCATCTTGATATAAACCTGGTAAACTATAAATTTCTTGACTCATGGCTGAGGGAGTGTTTATTTACTGGTGAAAATAATTACTGTGACTCCCAGCTGAAAATATTTCCTTTTATACGCATAATCCCAAGCACCGCCCCAAAAGACTAAGAGCGGCTCGTAATGATTGGTTGTCAATGTAACTGGGCGGAGATAAAATGCGTACCAATCATAACACCTATATTATGGGTCCAAGCTTTGGACGACTAATGGTGTCTTTATATTCTCACCGTAGATTTAATGCACACATCGTGTATTGGCACTTGCAAGTCTCTACCACGGCAATATTTGCATTTTCGCCAATACTTTTCTCGGTTTTCCCCAACCCTCCCCTTTATGCAATATTGATCAACCATCTTAACAATATTTTATTATTTTTCGGCCATACTAATTGAGTCTCAATTTTTCGGATGCAGATCGTTACAGGATATATTCATCAGAGCAGCTCAGCCCAGTACCGCAGGAAACAAAATTAACTCTGCTACTCTTCATAATCCTGGCATTAACAGCACAGTAATATCCTATGACACAAACATCATTAGGAAATCTAGAATATTTCTACAAGCAGAATGTGCATTATATTTTGAGGACATACTATTCTTTTTACTTCTCGCGTAGGAGTGTGATTAATTTGTATTTAGTTATTGATTGTCTGCTTGGGTTGGTAGATAAATGGGTACCCTAGGTATCCTAGTGGTTAAGACGCTGAGGTGCTGGTTGAAAGATCGGGCGATGACAATGTAATTTCATCCCGCCAGTGCTGGAGCTTAGTTCGGATTTCACGTTAACTGTAGGTCTAAGGCGGAGTGAAAAGTTGATCTTTGTCAAAATGAACAATTCAGGGGGATGCTAATCGAAGGTTACCAATAAAGTAGAACTTGTTTTATTGCATGAAGGATGGGGCAGGGATAATAATGTAGTAAGCTTTAGGAGAAGTAGCATGTAAAAGAAGCCAACTCATTACTTCACCAGTCCAACTGGAGGGGAGGGGGGATAAGCTTGAATTTCGTAAAATCACTGCACGTAATAATAATAATAATAATAATAATAATAATAATAATAAAAAGAATTAGGAAAAATGTATGCATTATTTGAGTTGAGCGCTACGTCTGACCGATTGTTTGATGCAAACCCCTTAAGTTGATTTCTGATAATTATCATTTTTAACAGTGATTTGAAATCAATAATGTGTGTGAGTGTGTGTGTGTGTGTGGGTGTGTGTGCGTGGTCCTCACTTTCTCTAACAAAAATCTCTCTCTCTCTCTCTCTCCTTTAATAAGCAATATAAAATCAAGTTTTTAACTTCAGTAGTAATAATAATAATGCTGAGAACATTTGATGCGAGTGGAGATTTTCTCGAGCTGAATGGTAGAATTTAGGTCAAATGGAACTTTGCGATTAAGCTTTGAGGCCTTCAAAAAAGCTTCGGGCTAAATATGGTTGACTCTTTTCCATTCGTGTCGTCATTCCTTCTCGACTAAACACAATGTGAAAATAAACGACATTGTATGAGAATAATTGTTTATTACCAAATTTAATATACATTTTAGTATATCCTCGCATATTATTAATCCTGTTTTCATATGGAAATTTAATATAAATGTGTGTGTGTGTGTGTGTATAGATTTCTCAAATCGATGGAATTAATAAAATGAACGAAAAAAATGAAGAAAGCTGTGAAGACACATCTTGTATATATATATATATATATATATATACAGAGGAATGACAAAAGTAAATAGACAGAGTGTACATTCTAAGGTTTTAATGAAGGAAAACTGAATATTATTCTTAGAGAATATGTTAATGGAACGATTTCTTTTGCTGTCATTTGTCTTTTATTAATATTGGGTTTCGTTTTAATAATTAGCTCTCAATAACTTTAAGGAGAAAGTCGTTCTCGCAGCTGTTCATCATATATATATATATATATATATATATATATATATATATATAAAAGATGTGTAGTTATTTTTTCTGATGCAGTCTGATTTTTCAATCACAAAAAAGGATTGTCATAATAAAATAGATAGAACAAAGTGAATGTGTTTATTTCCAATTTATTTATTATTTAATATAGTTGTGTGTGTGTGTGTGTGTGTGTGTGTGTGTGTGTGTGTGTGTGTGTGCATTTCATCTGTATTGATGTTTATACATTTTTTATTTTACTTTTGATATATATTCCTCGTTCATATTTCTTATACTATTATTATTTTTATTTTTTGATCATTCCATCGTATGTATAGGAGTGTATATTTATCTTCTATATACAGTATTTCAAATAATTAATAAACAGAATGATGTAATGGTGTTTTATTTATTTCAGTTTAAATGATTTCTTTTGTATTTCGTTTTAATAATTAATTCTCTTTAAGGAGAAATTTAATTTGCTTTTAAAAACGGCGGTAACTCGTGTGAATTGAAATAAATGGTGGTATCTAGCAATTCACCCTAATAATATATACACACCTGAACAATTAAAATAAAAAGTGGTATCTGGCAATTCAACCTTCCTCTATATAAGACCTGCTTGGCTTCGGGACCTTCATAATGATGCGAACTTCGGCGGAATAAATAACTCTTTCCTTCTTAGGTTAAGACTTAGGTTAGGTTTCCCTTTGGAGGAGTGAGGACATCCCATCTTCTCCTCCAAAGACCTCTTCCGTCTCTTCTTTCTCTTCCTATCTTACGTTAAGGCAACCCCTTTGGGGGAGATCATCCTCCCTTCTCCCCCCGAAGCTCCCTCCCCTCTTCCCCCTTCATTGCATACCCCCCTTTGCAGCATACCCCATCCCCCTTCATCGCAAACCTCCCACCCCTTTGCACCATACCCCCACCCCCCTTTGCAACACACCCCACCCCCATTTGCAACATTGATCATTATCTCTGCAACATTCTTGCACTCGTCCATTTTGCGCCTATGTTCCTGGCCTCAGGAAAGTCACGAGGCTTTTCCACTTTTCAGCTGGCCTCGAGGCCGAGGCCTACAAAATATGCCCGAGGCCGAGGCCAGGCCGAGGCCCCATGTCTGGCGGGGGTCCACTGTACACACTTTTTTATTTTGCAGGCTTGAAGTGAATACATCTTTGACGGTAGTAGAATGGGCGCACAATGGTAGAGTGTAATTGCAATGTTGCAAATGTTGGTCAATGTTTCGAAGGGGTTGTGCAACAAATGGGGTTGTTAAAAAGGGGTAGGGGTTGTTGCAAAATGGGGAAGGAGATGTTAAAAAGGGGGAAGGGCTTATGCAACAAGGGGGAGGGGTTATCCCCAAGCTGCAATGAAGGAGGGAGCTTTGGGGGGAGAAGGGAAGATGACCTCCCCCCAAAGGGGTAACCTTAACCTAAGAGTGGGAGAGAAAGGAGGAGTAGGGTCTTTGGGGGAGAAAGTGGGATGTCCTCACCCCCAAAGGGAAATCCTAACCTAAGCCTTAACCTAAAAAGGAGAGAGAGATGTTGCCTGGCCCCAGTCAGACGCATAATGTTCATCCGAGTTCGTCAGAGCACTCGCTGTCTTGTAAGGTGTAAATTAGCCAGTTGGCTTAAGCAGCCAGTCGGCTTAGAAGGCTTAATCTGGCTTAGAAAGCGTAAATGGCTTGTTCAGGTTTACATTATTATGGTTGAGTTGTCAGGTTGCGCTATTTATTTAATTAAAGCATATATTCTTGACAGTTGGCTTAAAAATCCGACAGTCGGTTTAGAAGGCTTAACCAACCATTTAGTATCTGTAGGCATCCATAATGGTTAGGTTCAGTTCTTTTACTTCTAAAATAATAATTTCGACTGTGCTGTTTGATTTGCTTACCTTCACTTCACATGTATATGTGTTTTTCATGTACACACATCACCCTCCCCCTCGTCTAATAACCACTCTGTCTGCTCTGTATATGTTGTAGTCTAGTATTGCTGTTTCACTATACTCGATGCAGTTTTCACAGCCTTTTTCGCATTTATGTAAGTGTGTTTTCGTTGGCATATGATATCTATGCTCGCTTAGGTAGCTAAATTATGTAAGTATTGTAATTTGCAGCCTGCATGGTCCATATAGAGGCGTCGTATATTTGTGTATAAAACATTTATCGGGTTTCTAATTTCTGTGGTCGGTTTTCCTATACACTGGTCGTTTCCAGGTCGATGTCGGTTCCTGTTTGGTGTTATTGGTATATATATATATATATATATATATATATATGATGAATAAAACCACGAAGGAAAGGAAACACAGAATGGTGCTCAAGCACTTTCGTCTAATGACATCCTCAGGAACAGTGTTCCTGAGGATGTCATTAGACGAAAGCGCTTGAGCACCATTCTGTGTTTCCTTTCCTTCGTGGTTTTATTCATCATAAATATTTTTCACGTGTTACTTTCGTGAAATAATTTTCATATATATATATATATATATATATATATATATATATATATATATATATATATATATATAATAAAACGAATAAGCACATTTTTAAAGATAAATAAAACAGTTATAATGATTAAACACTTATTTATTTATTTTGTATAAAATCTTTATAATATGAATATATTTATTTAAGTATACTGCATATACATACACATCATAACATATATATATATATTTATTTATATATATATATATACATCTTGTGCGGAACATTCTTCTACACAAGCGTCGTTCTTTATATATATATATATATATATTATATATATATATATATATATATATATATATCGAATTAATTGTTACAGATTCATATTACATACAAATATATTTACAACTGTGTTTTCTAAAATAGGTAGGCTCTGGTTTCTCGCTTCAAAGTCAGGATTATTAGCCGCAGTACATGTACACAATTACGATATGCAATTTATCAGTCGTGCGACCCTAAAACCACGCATACAAATATTCAAGCAACTGTCTTCGTTTTCTGAGAGAGAGAGAGAGAGAGAGAGAGAGAGAGAGAGAGAGAGAGAGAGAGTTACAAGGTGGTACAAGGAAAAGAAGTACCTTAAGGTGCCAGGGAAAATTTTCTACACCCTCAAATGTTGTCCAAGATTTGGTCTAACCTTTTCTTGAAGTGATCCACAGAGGAACTGTTCACAACTTCTGAAGGTAACCTGTTCCACGTATCACAGATCTTATAGGTAAAGTAATTCCCACACACACACTAGTCCTAAACCGTTTCAAATCCAACTTCCAACTATTGTTGCGAGTTGGGTTATCATTTAAACTAAACATGCTTCTAAAATCGACATCGTTGAACCGTCGTAAGAGCTTGAAAACCTCGATGAGCTGACCGCGCAGCCTCCGAGTTTCCATTTTGTGTCGATTGTAGCCCATATGCCTAACGGAAGGGATTAACTTTGTAGCCTTCGCCTGGACTCGCTCCAGCCTCTCAATATCTTTCCTGAGGGTGGGCGACCAGAACTGCACTGCATACTCCAGGTGCGGCCGAACAAGGGAATTGTTCAGCGAGAGCACAATCTTCTTGTTCCGAAATCGAAATTGCCTCCTGATATAACCAAACAACTTCTGGGCTTTCTTTTCCACCTCTACGCACTGTTTTGTAAACTTAAGGTCGCTGCTAATTAGCACACCCAAGTCCTTTTCCAAATCAGTCGCCTCGATATTACTCCCCAACATTGAGTAGTCCGACTTGGGATTGGCGTAGCCAATGTGCATCACCTTGCACTTACCCAAGTTAAACGGCATTTGCCATTTTTCGGACCACTCTCCTATCCTACCCAGGTCCGCACACAGTTGCTCTATCGCCTCGGGTGTCCCTCGGGCCCCAAGCTTTGTGTCATCAGCGAATTTGGCGATCCTACAGACGATGCCAACGTCGATATCATTTATGTAAATGATAAACAACAGCGGCCCCAAAACGGAACCCTGAGGAACCCCGCTAGTGACCGAGGCCCAACCCGAACTAGCCCCTTTAATTACAACCCTCTGCCGCCTATTCTTCAGCCAGTTTTGAATCCACCTACCTACTTCCCCACCAATACCCAGCGCGCGCACTTTGGCCATTAGCCGGCAGTGAGGTACCTTATCAAAGGCTTTCTCAAAGTCGAGATAAAGTATATCAATCGCCCTACTCTTATCATACTCACTCAACATGACGTGGAAAAACTCGAGCAAGTTGGTGAGACACGACCTATGCCGTTTAAACCCATGTTGGGAGTCCCCAAGCAGCTTGTAGGAATCTAAATGGTCAATGATCCTACCCGCTATTATCCCCTCTAATAATAATTTATCTACAACTGAAGTGAGACTAATAGGACGATAGTTCCCTGGACTTTCGTGATCCCCTTTCTTAAAGATAGGGGTCACGTTGGCTTCTCTACAGTCACCAGGCACCTGGCCCGTCTCCAACGATTTGTTGAAGACTGTAGCCAGGTGGGGAGCCACCTGGTCGCGCACCTTTCGCAACACTCTGGGGAAAAACTGGTCTGGCCCAGGAGCTTTAAACGCGCTCAGTTTGTCTATTCTATCGGCAACGACTGTCGCGGTACATCGAACACTATCCAGGACCAGCACCTTCGTGCCTGACGCCTGGCTCGGGGATGACGCGGGTGTCCTCCCTGGTGAACACTCCCGCAAAGTACTCATTAAGCACATTAGCGATGTCCGCGTCGGAGTTCC
>JAJOZX010000452.1:555000-572500 GCA_023014485.1 Bathynomus jamesi
AGTTGGACCGTCGAGGTCAATGCACCTTGCTCCTCCTCCTCCAATGATCGCAAACGACGCTGCTCCTCCTGCTCGAATTTCTTCCTCTTCGTCGCTTCCCGTTCACACCATCTCTTGTACACCCCAAGCATGCTTCCAGGGCGTCCTGGCCGGCGTTGAGCGATGAGAAAATCCTTGTCCTCTTTGATTTTGATGAGGCTCAACGCGTCCGGATGTGCCACGTCGAATAGATCCTCCAAACTCATCACAAACGTCTCGCGATCTTCAACAGCCTTCCCACTGGATCTGTTTGCGCTTTTCCGCAGGCCATAGTACTCCTGGTGGAGCTTGGTGAGCTTGTCGATGATCCGGTAAGGCGTGATCGTTGGTATTTTCGCCTTGTCCCAGACTTCGGAAATCATGGTTGCAGCTTGTTTTATACACTTCTTGAGCTCAGGGTCCGATTTGTGTAAATAGAAAATGACTCTGAGGGACTCACCACGGCTGGGAAATTTAGTCCCAGGGAACCGTGGGATTGGTTTAGCTAACAACCAGATTTCATCAGCTAGCTTCTTCACTTCCTTAGCACCTTTCGTCGCCATATAGAAAATCTTAACCCCATGTATTCCAGGGTATTTTAACGAAAAGAACAGCCGAGGTGGGGCCATATGACATATATACTGATAAACCAGAGCATATGGCCCCACCCTGGTATAAATAGGGTTATTAATTCACTGTGCGCGACCCCTAAACATTGATATATTGAACTGAATTTTTATACTGCCAGGTTTTATCATTAAGCGGATCAAAATTGTAAGCGAGCGAACGCGTGTGACAACTTCATGTTTTTTGACGCACCCTAATAATATATATATATATATAATCTCGGAGGCCGACGCCACATAGCCTATATATATATATATATATATATATATATATATATATATATATATATATATATATTAGGGTGTGACAGTTGCCCCAACTTTGTCCTACAATGCTGTTCAAAATTTTGGTGTTGCATATTGACATAAAAAATACCAACGTGCAGTTTTTTGAAGATTCATGCATATTCGAGTGAGCACCAGCAATTTGAAAAATAGCGATTTTGCTTATACGGCATACGCGCCTATATATGAGATTACACAACCATCATAATGGATATTAACACAAATCATTTGCCTGTCTTAATTAAAAGCTGTTATCACTAACACAAAAAAGTTAATCATTCTTATTCTCTCATGGTACATTAAGGGGTTTTATCATATATTCACAAGGTATTATTTCTCTAGAGCAAGAAACCATGATTTCTGTTCGGAAACAGATGATCATTTGCGCTGATTAGGAACGCGGAGTCTGTCATTTTCAACTACTTGAAGGACTTCTTGAAAGCGCTCCTCATCCCTGGCAACATTAAGAAAGTCATGGCAAAGTTTTACACCACGCTCTGCAGCCTCATTGACGACCTGAAGCTTGTCCACAACCCGTTTCATGTTCAGGTAGTCGTCATGATCCGCCCATTCACTGGCTGGACTGTGGAGAAACTGATAGGGCATGCCTAAAATGGTGAAGAACCGGCTTGAGTCAGGCCCAATTAGGTCCACCAGGGCAGTGCCACTTTCTGGGACAGGGGGAAGATATGGCTTTCCATAGCCCCCATGATTGAGCCCCACTCTCTTAGTAACTTCAGTGCCTTCATGGCAAAGAAGGGCCTTCCTCATCTCCTCTTTTGTCCTTTCTTGTACTTGGGACGAGAACAAAGCCAGTGGGGCCAACTCCTCAGTTAGGTACCAAGTGTGTCTACCGAGTGCCACACGTGCTTTGTCAACTATTGTGGCGTCATATGGGGCAAATTCAGCCAAGGTTTCGACCAAATTCAAGTCATTCAGTGGCGCACTTGCTGGAACGGGGCAAACAATCCACCATGGGACATAAACAGCGACTGTGAACACAGCAAACCGTTCTAACTTGCTGATTTGACTTTTAGTCACAACCTCGGCTTTGGGAAACTGCTCTTTGATCTGGCCTGACAAAAGAACAATCTTGAGGGTATAGAGCAGTTTAGCCATCTACCTTGCTTTGTGAAGTGCGCCGGGGTAGACCATTGTGAAGTTCACTGGCTCGGAAACTTTAGTTACAAGCAGCAGACAAAGCTCTACCAGCTCCTTGTAGTCGCCACGTGTAAATGGTTGGGCTAGAGATTCACGGAAGAAGTCAGCCATCTCCTGCTGGCGCTCCTCAAACACTCCAGGCATTGCAGGGTAGTAGTATTTCTTTTTTTTCATTGTACGCCAGTTGAGAGAAATGGTTCTTGAACCTAGAAATGCAATTATTGGGATTATTGTATTTCGTACTAATCTATAATATTGTTTTAGGGGTATTAAGATTGATATGATCGATCATTTGCTTGGTGTTAGTATATCTTATAAGTCTAATAAAAGAAATTCCACTAAATTTGTTCATTAGATAATAATATTCCTTGTTATTTTGTAAAGCTTATGACTCACCTCTGGAAAACCATTATGTTTGGACTTGAAGAGCCCTCCACTTTCAAGCAATCCCAGCAAACACCTAGGATGACTTCGCCCACATGCCTGCGACAGGCGCACCAGAATACGGCACGCTCTAATTCCTTTTGGAGGGAGACGCAAGCAGCTGTTTTT
The DNA here is from genome assembly GCA_023014485.1 of Bathynomus jamesi. Taxonomy (NCBI): domain Eukaryota; kingdom Metazoa; phylum Arthropoda; class Malacostraca; order Isopoda; family Cirolanidae; genus Bathynomus; species Bathynomus jamesi. Next base: position 557,643 of record JAJOZX010000452.1, read on the forward strand.
GTCCTGAAAAAAAAAATGTAATTGTAGTTTAAGGCCACCATTTCAGGCACGTGCTTTTTGCAGATTTCTGTTAAATCATTCACTGTATTTTGGTATTAATGTCGTGATAAATTCACGCTGATGTTTGAAATAGGTTTACCTGTATTGGATGAAGTTGTGTCGAAAACCATACCAACGACATTCTGTTCACACTCCCAATCGACCAGAAGTTGTTTGGTTGCTGTTGATATCAAGTCTCCTTGAACCAGGCCAGCTTTTTGAGTCAAATGCGGAAGAGGTGGGACTCCAAGAAGCTTTGTGCCATTGACACCAGACACAAGAATGGGCAGGCGGTCATCAGTGCCTTTGGAATCCAGCGTGTCCATAAGTTTACCATCCCAGTGCGCCAGTACTTTGTCTGATGGTTGCCATTCATCCATGATTTTTAAACTTATTTCTGACACGATGGAAGCTCGGTATCGGTGGGCCGTCCTTGCATTTAGACTCAGCTTTGATGTATCTCCACCACATGCAGATACAAGGGAGTACACAATTGCACTCAGCTGGGTCGTCGAGATGTTGTTTCGAACACTGCATGAAATAAGTTCTGCCGACTTCAGAATATCATGGGGCACAAAAATTGAAACTCCCTCTTTCACTGTTCTCCGATGTTTTCTCTTTGGTTCAGCAGTGCTGGCCTCATCAATGTCATCGTCCTCATCAGAGCTAATAGGTGAATCAATATCAGCCTGTACATTCTCAGCATGATCACATTGCTCTCTCTCTTTTGTCGCTTCTCTTCTCGCATCTGCCTTTTCTGTCGCTTCTGAACCTTTTCTGTGAGTACTTTGTTTACCCCAGAGTAGGTAGCTACTCTGTCACTTAGCATGCTTTTCATAAAGAGTATGTCAGTATCGATGACATCTTGTTCGGCCTGAGTTTTCCCCTTTTTCGCAGCCGCCATGTCTTTCAACACTGTGTTCTTATAAAATTTCATCGTCAGGCTCAATTCTGATTTAAACTTCATAATTCCAGGATCATCAGCCCGTCTTCTATCCTTATTCTTTTTCATAAGCATCATGTAGTCTTTGTCATAGTAAGTTTTAATCACTCGGCCAATATTGTTCCTGCCTGTAATGGTCGGGACATTCGCCTTCTGGTAATGCAAAAGCACATTGTCAATGGTGGCAGATAAAGCCTGGTCCCAATGCATATCCCGAAGGTTTGCTAACAGACATAGTAAGACCTGCCTATTAGTTGGCAGTTTGCAGCCCCTTATTTCCTTTTCTTCTTCTCGGGGTACGGTGCCCAATAACATTCTGACATACTCATCATCTTGCCGTGTATCCATGATTAAATTCTCTATTCACAACATCAAATCACTGTCAAGGGAAAAAAAAAGAGCATCATTAAAATTAAATGCAATAAAATAATAGGTGGAAAATTTGTGAGTCAGCGTTCCAGACCGGGAAATGAAAATCTGATAAAATGTGCTATTTTCACACTTATTTATGAAGTTCATAAGCTGAAATAGCAATACTTGCTGGTACGACGGTGCTAGCTCAAACATGCACCGATCTCCAAGAAAATTTACAGGGGTGTTTCCTAGATAAATACACAACACTAAAACTTTGAACAGCATTGTAGGACCATTTTTTGATTTTTGGAGGGCAACAGTCACACCCTAATATATATATATATACGACCATTGAGGCCGACGGCACATAGTCTATGGTCTTATATATATATATATACATATATATATACAGTGCTTAATTTGTAAATGAAAAAGAAGTGGAACGCAGGTGAAGCCCTCACAGTTAGGGGGTCTGGGGAGCGCTGTAAGCTCCCCCAGCGGGGTCCGGGGCGGCGCCCCGGAAACCAACGCATTTTAAGCGCTTTTTCTGCGAAAACTGCGCAACATGCAAATGAAAGTTCTTCAAATACAGTATTATTTTAAAGAAAAAGTTAGACTGTGATTGCAACATCTAAGTGAAATGTTATTTCATCTAAGTGAAACAAAATATTATATGTATTTGAAACAAAATAAAATTGCTTTACTTACATGCTATTGCTATATATAGGAAGTTGATAGAATAATCACATTAATTTCCACACACACTCCAAACTTCTTTCTGCTTGATCGACTAGTTTTCGCTTTCTACTGTCTGTATTTCGTTGGATTTTAAATTACGAAATTACGTCATTGACCTTTTAATTGAAATAAAAACCTTTTTTTTTAATTAGGTTTTAAAATAAAAGTACCGGAACGGCGTTCCGGAGCGTTCCGTCACAAATTAAGCACTGTATATATATATATATATATATATATATATATATATATATATACAGGGCGTCCCAAAAAAATGTATAAACACTTTAAATACTTATAAAGGCAGTGTTTATTAAAATACATTTCATTTTCAAAATGTAATAGAATCTACAGACATTATTTAATTGTTTTGTCAACGCCTGTTTTCAAACTGACGTCCGTTCTGGTCCAGGCACTGCTGATAACGCGAAGCAATGGAATCGCAAACATCACGAAACATTTCGTTTGGTATTTGTGTGCATTCTCGTTCAATGGCTGCTCTCAATTCAGCGACTGTTGCAGGTTTTATAGCGTAGACTTTGTCTTTTAAGTATCCCCATAAAAAAAGTCTAGTGGTGTGAGGTCTGGTGAACGCGGAGGGTATTCTACGAAACCCCTTCGTCCAATCCACATCCACATCGTGCCAAGTACCACTCGCAATACTCCACTCTTAGGTCCGGATCATCTTCATTAATAGCATGGACTAATCTTGGAATGTAACTTTTCCATTGACAGCGCTTCAAAATGCGTTGGACAGACGATTCTGAAATTCCTACCTCACGACTCGCTTGCCGCACAGATTTTCTTGGACTTTGGTGATACGTTTTCAGTACTCTTTCTTGCTTTGTGGGGCTTGTCGATGTCCGTGGTCTTCCGGAACGCTTCTTGTGGACATTCTGAACAGTTCCATCGGCTTCAAACGTATCTCTAATTCGAGTGATGGTAAGTCGCGTTGGTGGATCTGTTTGAAACTCCCTCCTAAACTGTCTTTGCACTTCAACTGCGTTTTCACACTTCCAGTAGCATTTTAGAATGAATTTCCTTTGTTCAAAGCTTAGTCTGACTGCCATTATTAATTCTAATGGGTTTAACTTGGAAAGAAAGAAACATCAATTGAGCTATCAGCTGTTAAAGTGTGTATACATGTTTTTGGGACGCCCTGTATATATATATATGTATATATATATATATATATATATATATATATATATATATATATATATATATAAATTCAGAGGCGTTTTTTATAGGGTAGGCAGGGTAGGCTTTGCTTCACCATTAATCTTGTCAATAACGCATGTGTTTAAAGATCTAGCGAACTATTGATGATGGATCTGCAGTAAATGCTCCTAAGCTATTGTTATATCAGTACTTATGATTAAAAGTATTGACGTATTCACTTAAATTCTGAAAAACAAATTTATCCAAAACGTTTCTCATTATAATCCTAATACATGCTGTTTTTTTTCTTTCACAGGCTTAAGAAATGACGAATAGTACAATTTCTGATGAGATTAGATATAAAATAATACATTTGTATGGTGAGGGACTGAGTCAAAGAAAAATAAGTGAATCTACAGGTGTTTCCAAAACTGGTGTATAAACAAGCTTGGCTCATCAGAGATCAAATGTGACCCCCAGTTGATCTTCCTAGATTAGAGAGGCCTTCTAAGCTTTCTCCATCTGATCTACAATATCTAAAGATTACTTCCCTTGGAGACAGACGCAAATCCAGCACTTCACTTGCAGCAGATCTCGAAAAAACAACAGGTGTCTCAGTTGATCCCTCTACTGTACGAAGGAAGGGCGCGATCGACAGATTTTGTCTAACTGCGCTAATTTATATTGATATATTTATGCTAATATAATAAATCAACCCTCAAGTCCAATTTATGCAGACTAGAGGGTCATCCAGCTAATACAACTTTATACATTTAAGTAATAACTTAGTTTTACGTTAATATGAACCAGAGGTTCTAGTTAATGTGTATTTTAGTATCAAAACCAATTTTCATACGACAGATTATCTAATAGGTATCAGATTGACAGTGGACTTATACTTTTGCACGGTACGTGTGATAATATATATATAATATATATATATTATATATATATTTTTACGTTCGGGAAGAACCGATTCGCCTCTGTTTAAAAGGGCATATCTCGGCGGAAAAACAAAGAAAAAATGAGAGGAAAGACAGAGGAAAAAGAAAGGGTGGAGGGGACAGTCGAAGTGGAAAAAGACCAAGGATGACAAGGACTGCAGGGTCGAGCCCCATCATCCTTGGGTGCTAGGGCCGGGAGGGCGCACGTGAAACCTCCAGGAACAAGCACGTACAAACGAGCACACAAGAGCACTCAAGAGCACGAGCTTAGAACCCCCTTGCGGGGATATATATATATATATATATATATATATATATATATATATATAATATTCTGCCTACCCAATGCACCAGTCCAAGAACGGCATATATTATAATATATATATATATATATATAATATATATATGCTAGAGCTCCGCCCATTTTATGTCACTATCTTTTATGACGTGTCCATGATTGTCACCATCTTTCAACCAATCCGGAATGCAGAGCCCTTCAGCGGCCTTAGATGACCTCAGGGGCCGACGCTGCATAGCCTATCTTCTTCCCCGGTCTGAGTTACCCCTATCCCCCAAGTTTCATCCAAATCTGGCCAATGGTTTGTCTGGCCATAAGAAGCAAATATAGACCGCGGCATACTTTGAGCGGTGAATTAATGTTAAATCGCATTTATTGTGTAGCACAAAGGAACGAGGCTGTTTCTCTTTGAAGGAAAGAGAGTATCGCGTTACTGATACTTGTTTGCAAAACCCAGCTGTTCATCCTTCCACACAATAAAGAAAGTGGTTGGTAGATAAATGGGTACCCTAGGTGGCCTAGTGGTTAAGACGCTGGGCTGCTGGTGGGGCTTGGTTCGGATTCCACGTTAAACTGTAGGTCTAAGGTGGAGTGAAAAGCTTGACCAAAGGTATATGGCATATTATGAAACAACTGAATTACTTTCTATTTTTATTGAATTTTACAAACAGTGACTTCTCGAACAATTCATCAGACATTCTGTTTCTCTTTGAAGGAAAGAGAGTATCGCGATACTGATACTTGTTTGTATCGTATCTTTCGATACGATATGAATAATAAAAAATGTATCGCAATACCATACAAGATACAGAAAATGTATTGCAATACAATGCCACCCTATATATATATATATATATATATATATATATATATATATATATATTAAATAATCCTTGTATGTATTATTTCGGTTTTACGTCTATTGTATATACATATTTTAATTCATCTTTAGTGATTGGTTTGTTATTTTATGGTTGATACAGGAATAGTTAAATAAAACAGAGCGATGTATTTGTGTTTTAATTCTCCTTCACACTGTCTGAAAAAAATGTTTATCTTAGTATATATATATATATATATATATATATATATATATATATATATGTTAGTGTCAAAGATGTGTTCACTTCAGGCCAGAAAAATTAAAAAGTACATACATAAATAACTTTATATATACATATATATATACACACACACACACACACACATATATACATATATACATATATACATATATATATATATATATATATATATATATATATATATATATATATATATATACACACATATATACACACACACACACCACACACACATATATATTACACACACACACATATACACAGTCTTTATCTGTGAACAGACGTGTTTTATCGAGTGTCCAGTGTTATCAATTGAATAAGTGGTTTCGTTGAGGTGTCTTTAAAAAAAAAAAAATAGTGTTTGGTGCATTCTTCACTAAATTACTTCGTGTTATTAATCATTCATTAACCCTTTGACTGCCAGGTTCCGTTTTCTATGCCATGACATTACGCCAGGAAAATTGCCTAAATTTAATTAACTTTCGACATTTTGGGGGGGGGAGGCGAAAAAATTACTGTATCAACTTGAATTAATTACCCATAAATCCTCATTTTCTCTAGTAATGTCTCCAATAATAAAAATATAATTCTTTATGGATAACAATTTTATCCTGACCGAAAAAAGAATCCATTTTTTGGAATAAAGAATTTTTTTACTATAATGTGTATACATTTTTTGAAACACCCTGTATACATATATATTTAAAACATGTAAAATGTATTTAGATAAGCAAAATTAATAATATATCAAATAATTTTCAATAAATAAAAGAAAATAAAGGTAAAAATGCCAACACATACTGGTACATGTTTGGCAAAAAGTCAACACATACTGGTCCGTCTTTGGCAGTTGACCGAGAACACGGACAGGTCCGTGTTTGGCGGTTAAAGGGTTAACGAATATATTTCATCTATTGACTTTATTCAGTACTATATTATTTGATCAAACTAAGGATAGTGCACGTGGCTTGCCTTGTTTGTTTTTCAAATCTATCAGAAAACGAGGAGTCATAAGGTTCATTTTCCCTTCCTTCGGAAGGTCAGGTAGAGTGTGGTCACACACCGTGGGAAAAAAGGAAAAAAGTCGGTCGAATCGCGGACAGATAAGTACTATTAATACTCTTTCTTTTACAGATCTTTTTGTCGGTAACTTAATTATAAAGGGTGATCTAGAGAAATGGGACCCAAAAGAAACCCCTGTAACTCTTAAAGTATAAGTCCTTTTATAAAATCATACGCATCATTCGAAAGAGGATAGTTACAAGTTTGTACAGGATTGTATAGGTTTTGACAATACAAGACAAGATAAGATACAAAACAAAATAAAAGTGTTAGTTAAAACTAACCCTTCAAGATGACTGCATGGACTGTGGAACAGCTGCGTTTCATAACTGAGTAATATTATGAGCATGGAAGAAGTGTAGTTTCAGCTCAAAGATCTTTCAAAACAAATTTTCAGATGTCAAAATCACCTTCTAAGAAAGTAATCCGTCGGTGTGTCAGAAATTTTTCCCTAACTGGCAGCATTGGAAAAAGAAAACCAACTGGAAGAGTGCGCACAGCAAGGATAGACGAGATCATTAACAGAACTCATGAAATTGTACAGGATAATCCTAACATAAGCATCAGACGTGCTTCTCAGCTGTTAGGAGTTGGATCTGGAACAACACACCGTATATTCAAGCAAAATTTAATGCTCTTTCCATATAAAATTCAAACAGTGCAACAACTAAACGATGGAGATTTCGCACGAAGACGACAATTCTGTCAATGGATCCAACAGAAGGTAAATGACACCACCAATTTTCTAGCAACTTTGATTATGTCAGACGAAGCCCATTTTCACTTGAATGGAACTGTAAACAAACAAAATTGTCGTTTCTGGGCAACAGAAAATCCATTGAATATTATCGAAGTCCCGTTGCATAGTCAGCGTGTAACTGTTTGATGTGGTCTTACTGCATCTCAGATCATAGGGCCGTACTTTTTCGAGGATTCCACCGGAAACATGGTCACTGTAAATGGTGATCGCTACGAAAAAATGTTGACCGATTTCCTTATTCCTAAATTAAGAGATCTTTGTCTAGAAAACCACTGGTTCCAACAAGACGGAGCTACCTGCCATACCACGAGGAACTGCATGGCAGTTTTGCGTCAAACGTTTCCAGGCGAGTTAATCTCAAGATTTGGAGACGTTGAATGGCCCGCAAGGTCTCCGGATTTTTCTCCCTTAGATTATTATCTCTGGGGATATTTAAAGAGTAGGGTCTACAGAAATAACCCAACGACCTTGCAAGAATTGAAGGCCGCCATCACAAATGAGATACAGGCCATACCACCGCACACTCTTGCAAAAGTGATGCAGAACTTACAAGCGAGAACACTGGAATGTTTGGCAACTAATGGAGCACATTTGAAAGGAGTCATTTTAAAAAAATAAATATTTCATAATAAACTTGTAACTCTACTCTTTCGAATGATATATAGTTTTTATGAAAGGAATTAAATATTAAGAATATTTGGCTTTTTTTATGGGTCCCATTTATCTGGATCACCCATTATATTCATTTAGTATAAATTTGTGTTACAAGAATCTGTTTCTGCGTTTCAGGAACATTTTTGCGGGTTTGCTCAGGTGACGGCGCAATAAGCACGCGGTAGACCTACGTTGTAATTTATTAATTTCCAAGCGCTTGTTTTTTTGTTTTTTAACTAATTAAGAGCATGGCACCCCCGTCAAGTACTTGCAGTCGCTGTGAAGGGAAATTTGCCGCTTACGCGTTTACAATGGCTAATAATAATGAACAGTTAGTTTGCAGGTGGTGCTCAAGCATGGAAGTGCTGAGGAACGAGTTAGAACGTGAGAGGGAGGCCAGAGTTAGGCTTGAAGAAAGCGTGATGCTCCTGACGGCAAAATTAGAATCCCTTGAGACTCCAGTTACGACCCCTCCTGCCTCAGTTTCTACTAATAATATAAATAGTACTAATAGCCCTCTCTCTTCCCCTAGTTCCCAACCCTTCGTTCGAGTGCGTAATGGAGCCCCATTGAGAAAACCTAAGACTTGTCTACCAGTAATAACAAACAATAAGTTTTCTGTTTTAGGTTTCGAAGATGCTGATGAACCGGAAATACGACTCGTTGGCGATTCCATTGTTCGAGGGCAGCTCGAGGAATTCTGTGGGAGAAACCCTCGTCGTAGGCGCCGTTACTGCTACCCTGGTGCAAGGGTGGAGGATATAACTAATAGTGTTGACCATTTTACAGACGGTACCGCCGAGGACACAACGTATGTTATTCATGTCGGTACTAATAACGTTTTAAATTCTAGATCGGAAGAACTGCTGGCTAGGTACAGGGACTTACTAGAGCGATTAAAGGAAAAAACTAATAAGATTGTTTTAACAGGTATACTTCCTCGAATTATCCAACGTAACGATTTCTACAGCAAGGCGACCTATATTAACAATAACCTAAAGTCTCTTTGCCAACAGGAAGGAGTGCATTTTGCGAATTTTTGGAACATTTCTACGGCAGGAGGGACTTGTTCCTCGGAGATGGACTTCATCTTAATGACGTTGGAGCTGCGCGTTTAGGAAGACTATTTCATAATACTGTCTCTTCTTTTCAGGCTGCCGTAACTCGAACGGTCCCAGCGTAAATTCCACAAATTTCCCCTGCGCTCGCGAAGGTGTCGCAATTACAAACAATTTGAAGGTTCTATCCTTAAATGCTCGTAGCTTACGAAATAAAATAAACGAATTTTTTTCTTTAATTGCTTGTAAAGACTATGATTTAATTGCGATAAATGAATCGTGGCTTAGCACTGAAACACGTGACTTTGTAGGGGAGTATCAAATTAGAGGTTATAGACTTTTTGTTAAAAACAGAATAGGTAGGCGAGGAGGCGGTGTTATGTTGTATATCAAAGATAATATTGCGAACGTTATAGAAGTAAAGCACACAATTCCAGAACCAATAGATTCGACTATAGCAGAACTTAAATTGAACGATTTCAAACTTGTTGTTGCGGTTATATATAGGCCCCCTAATCAAACAGCTGATACGGACGAAGCGTTATATCGTGAACTAAAGAGAATAATAGGTAGTGAGCAGGCTTTAGTTATGGGTGACTTTAATTGCGCCAACGTGAATTACGATACAATGCAGGGAGACGCGGAAGGTAATCGTTTAGTTAATTTTCTCGAGGATAGCTTTCTTATTCAAAAGGTTGGGGAACCTACGAGGTTGGACAGTATTTTAGATTTAGTAATAACTACGGATGATAGGCTAATTACTGATCTTCAAGTAATAGAACCGTTAAGCAATAGCGATCACAATATGGTAGAGTTTGTCCTCTCAGTAAGTCACTCGAAACCAGCTAACTCGACTAAAATTCCTAACTTCCAGCACGCAGACTTTTGTAAATTTCGAAATAAATTGTCACACGTCAATTGGGAAAACGTAATGGGGAACTCCAACGCAAAACTAATGTGGGAATCGTTTGAAACAGTATTTAGGACTATAAATGAGGAATGTGTACCGTACAAAATTAAGCGTGCGAAAGTAAATAACAAGCCCTTGTGGTTTACTTCTAGAGTAGGAGACATTATAAAGAGTAGAGATAGGGCTTATAGGCTACATAAGTGCGATAAAGACAATTTGTGGTTACGAAACAACTACATATCTCTAAGGCGTGAAGCGAAAAGTGTAATAAAAAAGTCCAAGCGCGAATTTGAAATCTCCATAGCTCGTGACGGTAAAGAAAACCCCAAGCGATTCTTTCAATACGTCAACAATAGAAATCCAGTAAAAAGTGTCTTGGGGCCGTTGAAAAATGTTAACGGAGATCTAGTTTCTGAAAACAAGGAAATGGCTACCTTGCTAAACGAATTCTTTACGTCAGTTTTTACTATAGAAGATGTAACGAATATCCCTACGGTCATAGACATAATACCTTTGATAATGGTAATATTTTGGATAATATTGTGGTTAGTGAAGGGAGGTAATGCGCTATATTGATAAAATGAAAACGCGTAAATCACCGGGGCCGGATTCCATATATCCCATACAACTAAAAGAATTAAAAGATAGCATTGTTGTGCCGCTAACAAAGATTTTTAATGCGTCTATTTCTGAGGGGTGCGTACCAGATAATTTCAAGTTAGCAAACGTAACACCTATCTTTAAGAAAGGCGATAAAGGTGCGGCGGGAAATTATAGGCCAATCAGTTTAACGTCTGTTGTAGGTAAGCTACTGGAATCAATAATTAGGGATCGTATAGTCGAACACTTAGAATTGCATAACTTAGTTAGAAATACGCAGCACGGTTTTAGGCGAAACAAATCTTGCTTAACTAATCTTTTAGAATTTTTTCAAAGCGTGGTTGACGTTTACGATAGTCATCGGGCGGTTGATGTAGTGTATTTAGATTTTCAAAAAGCGTTTGACACCGTACCGCACAAAAGACTCATTGAGAAAACTAAGGCTCATGGAATCAGGGGTGTAGTAATAAATTGGATAGAAGAGTGGTTGCGAGGTAGGAAACAGAGGGTGGTCGTTGATGGAGCGGAGTCGTGTTGGGCTAATGTAGCGAGTGGCGTTCCTCAGGGTTCTGTATTGGGCCCCTTGCTTTTTCTTATATATTAACGATTTAGATGTCGGCCTAGTCAGTACAGTTTCAAAGTTTGCGGATGACACGAAGCTGGGTGGTAGGGCGATTAATGACGAAGATAGAGGTAAAATCCAGAATGATCTGAATAAAATCGTTGATTGGTCAGTCACATGGCAAATGAGATTTAACGTCGATAAGTGCAAAATTTTACATATAGGTTCGCGTAACGGTAATTTTGCGTATAGTATGTCAGGGAAAGAGTTGATAAGCGTAGAGCAGGAAAAAGATTTAGGAGTTATAGTCACTGGTGATTTAAAAGTAGCGAAACAAAGTACAGCAGCGGTCAATAAAGCGAACAAAGTGTTAGGTTTTATAGCTCGGAATTTTGAGTACAAATCGCGCGATATTATAGTTCCTCTTTATAAATCATTAGTTAGACCCCATTTGGAGTACGCGATCCAATTTTGGAATCCGCATATGCGCAAAGATATAGACAAAATCGAAAGAGTTCAAAGACGAGCAACTAAGATGATTCCGTCGCTTAGGTCAAAGTCGTACGAGGATAGGCTTAAAGAGTTAAAATTGACTACACTCGAGACTAGGAGGCTAAGGGGTGATCTAATCCAGGTTTTCAAAATTATGAATGGGTTCGATAACGTAGAGAGATAGCTTTTTCGAAATATCTCAATATAATAGGACTAGAAATAACGGGTGTAAGTTGACAAGTAGAAGGTTCGAGACAGCAGTTGCCAAAAACTTTTTTACGCATAGAATAGTAAATAGCTGGAATAGTTTGCCGGTAGAAGTAATTAGTAGCACGTCTATAAACATGTTTAAAAATCGATTAGACGCATATGTTGATAGATTGGGTATAGTTTAAGGTAGTAAAATTAAGGGTTGGATAAGATAGATTTTGATTCTCTTTCATTAAAGATCACAATAACCAGACTAGAGGTCATAGTATGAAATTATTTAAGCCAAGATGTAGAACAAATTTAAGAAAACATAGTTTTACAAGTGTTGTGGGATATAGGGAGGCAGCATCTTGGGTTAGGGGATACTCTCTGTCCTTACACACCCCATTTAAAGAGATTCCTCTGCCGAGCGGTGCCCCCATAGTACTGTGAGGTATTGAAAAACTCATGATCTTCACTTGCCCCACAAACACCTTTAAATGGGAGACCCAAAATGGGTGCACACACATTTCTACATTACTGTACAGTCTTTACAGCCACACCTACACTTTTCCTCCTAAGTATATATATTGTAATGTATATGGTTGTAAATTGTGACTTGGTCCGCAATTGATATGGACCGTGACTTATTTTTGGTTGGCAAGGTACTGGTATTGATGGATACCGTAATGAAATTGACTGGATTCTTTGGATCTGATATATTTGCATGTCGGTTATAAATAGGTATAGAGTGTAACATATTTGTGGATAGTAGTCTATTACACTGGTCAACACTCATTTTATTGCCAATCATATTAGAGTGATTTTGGGGTAACTTTGTGGTGCTGATTCCGAATATGACATCGGTTTTGCTAGATTGGCTCTAATTTATGAGATAATTGGTACCCCATTGAAACACGTAAAAATGCAAAAAATTTAATGTTCAGGCGGAGCCTACTTACAAATCGCATTGAAATTGTCTCAAATCATACAAAAGTAAACACATTTTATTCGGTATAATAACAGATAAACACAGTAAGCTGATTCGCATAATTACAATTAATGTATAGTAAATCTCTGTTTGTACGATTCTCTTTTATGTGGGTTATCAGGACAATCACGTTGGAGGTTCCAGCAATAGTCTGCCATCATGTGTCTGTCCCATAGTTTCCCATATGCACGCGTTATGGTTACGTTTCCTATTAATTGAGGGTATTCATTATCTCAAGAACTAGAGCCAAATCGGAAAAACTACTTTCATTTTGGAATTCAGCAACCCCAAAATACCCTAAATTCGTACGAATTTCCTTGGCAACGAAACAAATTTTTTTTTTTGTTGAGCTGTGTTATGACTTGATCCTCTGGATCCAGAGATTCTATCTTTAGTTTTAAATTGATAATTATTTAGTTTTGTAAAAATTGGTTGTTGCCAATGTACAGGCAGATTTACATAGTGGAGCCACCTCGATGGGCCGAAGTAGCCCCTAGTGTGCCCACTATAAAAATTTCATATGTTCTATGTTCTTTGTGGTTCGGAACCCACGTAAAATTGTAGGTCCCCTCCGCCACCACGGAGGACATGCACAATACATAATTACGAACACAGTTAGGTAGACCAGCCATGAGTGGATCCTAGGGTCTTTGTTGGTCTGAAACATTATAACATTATAACATTATAACATAAATATATACATACACACACACACACACACACATATATATATATACACACATATATATATGCACACACACACACACACACACACATATATATATATATATATATATATATATATATGAAAATTATTTCACGAAAGTAACACGTGAAAAATATTTATGATGAACAAAACAACGAAGGAAAGGAAACACAGAATGGTGCTCAAGCGCTTTCGTCTAATGACATCCTCAGGAACACTGAAGTACATAAAGAGTTACAGCCTATATATAGATTACATAATTTTTATATATATATATATATATATATACAATAAACGGAGAAATAAAAATAATAATTAAACATTAAAGGATTGTGGGGGAGCATATAAATTTGTAAGGAAAAAACTACCGATGTTTTAGCACTTTGCTCGAATCCAACACAAGATCAAATGAATTGTTTCCAACCAATGTTATAGTTAATTAAAAAAAATAATAAATTGAAAAATAAAAATAAAAATAAAACTTATAAGAGGAGCATACAAATTTATACTGGAAATCTACCTAGGTTTTAGCACTCTGTCCTTCTTGTCTAAGTTCGATGTATATAAAAATAAATTGAAAAACAAGTCATTAGAGTGGCATACAAGTTTAACAAAGGTTTAGCGTTCTACCCTTCTTATCTAAATCCGTTCTGAAGGAATTCAAAACAGCAGGATCGAGTTGAAAAAGACCTTTGCTTATGTTGGACTTATTTGTAAGTTGGATAATGGCAGACTCATGAATATTTCTATTAACAATGTTGCAAGAGTGAAACAAAACTGTAGCATTATTCCAATCAATACAGTGGGATAACTCTGACAAATGGACAAAAAGGGCACTGGACACCTGCCCTGTTCTAACGGAATATTGATGCTGTTTTATACGTGTGTGCAAATCCTTTCCCGTCTGACCTATGTAAAAGGAATCACATTGTTTACAACCAATTTTATAGATAATGCCTGAATTATTGGTAGGGCTATTTTTTACTATGATATTTTTCACGATATTGTTATATGAAAATGCTACATTAATATCCAAAAGTTTAAGTACATTAGCAATGCCTAAAAAGCCCGGGAAAAATGGAAGTACTAAAATATTCTTTGACAAAGTGCGAGTGTTATTATTCACACGATAGAAAGTTCGTTTTGCCTTGTTGAGACAAGATTCCATAAACGCAGATGGATGACACAGATCACTTCCAATACAGTTGATTTTTTCCAATTCGGAATGGAACTATCTCTGATTCACATACAAAAAATTCCATGGATCTTACTGAAAAATTGAATAATGCACGTATTGAAACCAACGATAGATTGA
>JAJOZX010000452.1:577500-665000 GCA_023014485.1 Bathynomus jamesi
AGACGTTTTCCGTAGTTTCCTACTAGTGCTTTGCAACTTTGTCGGAATTTTAGCCCACTCTTCTTTGCAAATAACCTTCAAATCGGCGATGTTCCTCGGGTTCCTCAAATGAATCTGCTTTTTTAATATTCGCCACAAGTTCTCAATCGGATTCAAATCAAGCGACTGGCTAGGCCACTGCAGCACCCTCACATTGTTCTGAACGAACCACTCCCGAGTAGTTTGGCAGTATGCTTCGGATCGTATCTTGTTGAAGCACCATTCATCTCCAAGCTCCAACTGTTGGACAGAGGCGAACAATATTCTTCTAAAATATCGCGATACAGTGCTTCATTCATTGTTCCCTCTATGACGTGAATTGCTCCAGTACCATTAGATGAAAAGCACCCCCATACCATGATGCTTCCGCCTCCGAACTTTACAGTAGGGATGGTGTTCTTTGGATCAAGAGCGCATCCATCTTTCTCCACACATGACAAGCCGTGTTCCTTCCAAATAACTCTATTTTCGTTTCATCTGACCAAAGTACGGTATTCCAGAACTCTTTAGGCTTTTCTAAATGCTCACGGGCAAACTTCAAACGAGCATCTCTATGCATTTTCTTTAGTAGGGTGTTTTCCTTGGACGGCGAGACTTCAGGTTAATCCTGTGTAGTTCATTACTGATAGTCCGTTTAGTGACCGAAGTTCCTGCAGCCATTAATTCTTCTTGAATCTCCTTGCGAGTCGTCATAGGGTTTTCTTTAACTTTTCTTGCCATCCTTCTCCCAGCTCGGGAGAAATGTTTCGAGGAGCACCAGTTCGAGGAAGGTTGTGAGTAGTACCCGTCTTCTTCCATTTCAAAATAACGGAGCCTATTGTACTGAATGGGATACTTAACCTCTTTGAAATGTCTCTGTAGCTCAACCCTTCATTGTGGAGCCTGATTATCTCATTTTTCTGTTCAACAGAGGGTTCCTTCGTCTTCGCCATGGCGACAACCTTCATGCATTAAGACTGAACAATGAATGAGAGCTGCAAGAAATGACGTCATCATAACGAGTCGCAAACAGTGTTGGAACATTCCAGAAGACTCATGTAGATGCTAGAGACCTCTATTTGTCCTTTATTTGTCCTCTAGAGACCTCTATTTGTAACTTTTCCTAAGTGTACGAATACTTTTTCCTCACCTAATTTCGTAATTTAATTTGTAGAGTTATTTATTCGTAATTTTGGTTCGTTCGTTTAATACATATTAATTGTATGCCAATAGCCATCTTTTGTTCAACTTTGAAGTAATTCGTTTGATTGTAAGTTTATTGAAAAACAATTTTGCAGGTGTACGAATACTTATTTCCCCCCACTATATATATATATACATACATGTAAAAATGAACAATGAATAATTAATATTCATTTTTACATAAGAAACCAAAATCGCCTAAGCGAGTTTCGGATAGAATTTCGATTTGTACTTCTTTATTCATTACTGTATTGCTCTAATTAATCTTTTCTAATAATGACTTATACTGTACGTATGACAATGTGAATAACTATGACGTCATAAAGTAACTTAATGCTCCTCACGTTTTCCATACCTTGAACACTGAATCACGTGTTTAGTATTTGGACATCTTCCGTATTCAATGTATGGTAAATTCTTTAATATAAAAAAACTTCATTCTCTATACGTCATTATTTATTTGAGGTGTTATGTAGTATAAATATTATCATTCAACCAGATTCGCCCATACGTCCATATCTTATCTTGACCATTATCCTATATCAATTTTATTAAATATTCATTATTTCTCGTGTCAGTCTGTGAAATGCAAAACTTTATGCATTCGTTCGAAATCATCCAAATACGTTCTCGTGTATTCTTTTTTATATTTTGTTTTAACTTTTTATTTTTAATTATTTCGCCGCCCGCAATGAACTCGAAAATGCTGAGGCAAGTGATCGAATTCCACTAATCAGCATAAATCGAACATCTGAAAGCGGAAAATCTCCTCTCGTTCTAATTTCAATTTATAATACATTATCATGCGTTATGTTAAATCATGTGTGTCATATGTATGAATTATCTCGTATGTGCCCATGTACTTTGTGTTGTACTAATAACCATATATAAATATAAAACACTGTAAGAATTGTAAGTGACTAATGTGACTAATGTACTTAATTATGTAATTGATGTAATGTACTTTAATAAATTGTAATTAAATGTAATAATTTAATATAATATAATGTATTTTAATGAAGATAATTAACGATAATAAGCGAATATGAATTAATTGGTAATTGTAATCATAATTGTAATGAACCAAAATGATTACGTACTCAGTGATGTACTTAGACTGTACTTATGTACTACTACGAAATTATATTGCCTTCAGAAATATATACTCGGCGAAAAATACGATTATTTTTTATTTTTATTTTTTTAAATTTTCATTTGGAATCTTTCATCTGATCATGTGTTTAAAAGGGGGGGAACTTAACCTTCAACTGCATTCCCCCAACATTTAGACTTATATGATACGTGTAATTGTAAAATTAACTTCACTTCATTACGGCACTCTTCTTTGGTCACTACTACGAGACTCCCTTGTTAGCAGACTCGCTGCGGGGAGGGGGAAGAGGCCCCTTGCCTCCTTACATTTTTAGATTCCGGCCTGAGCCATGGTTGAAAGAGGTCGAACCTCTACCCCTGTAAATTCAGAGCACTACCTGTACATTTTTAGAAGTAAATACAGTCAAAGAAAGTTTTTTATCTTTTCCTTCGAGCCTTGTTCTCTTCAGGAATTTAGTCAGTAAAGTCGATAAGTTTAGTACCAAGAGAAAGTTTCAGAGTATTATCGAAAGAGAAAAATTAACAACTGTCGGCCCGTTAGCGAAAGAAAAAAAATTAGAATATTATAGAAGAAAACTATCGCGAGAAATATCCGTTGCTGCCTCCAACAGAACCCCCGTCAATTCGAACCACCCCAGGGCCATAGACGGAGGATTCTAACAGTCTGGCGACCCTGCCCCAGGATAAAAAACTACCACCCCAAGCACATAGAAGAAGGATTTTAACAAGAGGATCTTAACAGTGTGGCGACCCTTTAACCAGGATTTTAAGAAGAGGATTTTAAGAAGAGGATTTTAACAAGTGGCCACTCTTTGGCCAGGATAGAAATTACCCTGCATCAGGCTAAAACCAGTTAACCGGCGTGTCACGACTTCCAGTTCGTAACATCCACCCTTGAACCGGTGTGTCACGACTCCAAGTTCTCCACACCTAGTTTCATCCAAGAAAAAGTAGCCAGCAAGACACGTCTTCAGGACACGTCTCTAAGGATTTCGCCGTAGAAATTTTGTTAAGTACAGAGTTCGGTTTTTTTAAGTAATTTGTAAACATTTGAAAAGTCAGTATTATTAAGTTAATAATGAGTATCAAGTCAGAATTTACAAGAAACACAATGAACATTTCAGACACCAGTGATACATTTTTTTTATTGAAACAGTAATTTTCACAGAAGTTTATTCGCACAGAAGTTGATTTTCACAGTTATTGTCACAGAGTTAATGTCACAGAGTTATTGTCACAGAGTTATTTTCAGATAGTTATTTTCAGTTATTTTCACTATTATAGTTAGTATACAGGGTGTCCCGTAAGTCTGGACCCATAGGGAAAAATAATAAAATTACAAAATAGTCCAAAAATTTATTACATAATCTGTTCAAAGTGTCCGCCGTTGTGTCGCACACATAGTTGAAGACGCAATCTCCACTGCGACAGCACTTTCTGAATCACAGTCGCAGAAATTTCTTGACACGCCTCCACAATGCGTGCTTTAAGGTGGAAAATGTTCTGAAGTTTGACCTCGTACACTTTGGCTTTCAAGTGGCCCCACAAATAAAAATCATAATAAAAAATAATAAAAAAATAATAATAATAAAATAATAACATAATAAAAAAATATATTATAAATCCCTATGGGTCCAGACTTACGGGACACCCTGTAGAATAATTTTATTTTATGTACCAAACATAATAGTACCGTACCTTCGCGTATATTCGAGTGAAATGCTGTTTACATTTCGTATTTTTGTTTACAATTTTTTTCAAATTATTGAATTGAATTGACTTGCAAATTAAGAAAGAGTGAATTTAGAGAGAGTTTACAGAGTTATAGAAATACTTGATAGCAGTTCAAGTCAGTAGGTTGCACCAAGAGGGACAACCGCCCCAGAGAGTTATATATTTGATAGCAGTTCAAGTAAGTCGGTTGCACCAAGAGGGACAACCAAACCCCAGAGATTAATAGTCTCCACTTGATAGCAGTTCAAATGCAAGTCAGTTTCAGTTGCAAGTCAGTTTTATTTCAAGTCAGTCAGTTTTATTTCAAGCTCAGTTCAAATCAGTCAGTCAGTTTCAAGTCAGTTCAAATCAGTTCAAGTTAATCAGTTTCAAGTAGTTTCGAAGTTCCAGTCAGTTTCGAAATTTCAGTCAGTTTTGAAGTTTCAGTCAGTTTTGAAGTTTCAGTCAGTTTTATTTAGTCAGTTTTATTTAAAGTCAGTTTTATTTAAAGTTAGTTTTATTTTTTAAGTTAGTTTTGAAGTCCCAAGTCAGTTTTGAAGTCCCAAGTCATTTCAATGCAGTCAATTGAATTCAACTTTTCTTTTTTGTTGTTTAAAAGAATTTAATTCAACCTTTTTTTGTTGTAAAAGAGAATTAAATTCAACCTGAATTGACCAGTTTGCGTCTTTAATTTAACCTTTTTTTGGTTTGTAAGAAGGAAATTGACCGATTTGTCTTTTCTTTTCATGCCATTGTTGCGTATATAAATATATAGATAAAATTATAAATTTTATTAATTGTAACAAAAAGCGTTTTTACAAATGTTTGTTACGAGTTTTATAATTATTGTGATTATATGATGACAGTAATAGTGTAATAATTAATCGATCATGTTCCAATGACTTCCTTTTAAATTACTATGCTGAGGAACATGCCGTCCCTCCGGTTTGTTTGAACTCTTTTAATTTTTGTTCTAAGTAGTGTGACAAGCAATTTAAAAAAAAAGAAAAAAAAGAGCAAAGTGCTCACGAAAAGACGTATTATCAATTTCAGACATATACCCCCCGCTTAGTCACTCAATTCCCCCGAGTGTAGTACCCCAAACTTTGTTTGGTACTATGGAACGTAACCTCAATTTAGGTTGTTAAGTTTGTTTTTTATTTTTAAGAATATTATATGTTTAGTTCATTATAGTTTATAATTGATTTCTATTTTCAATTTTTATATTTTTTTTTGTTATTTTTTTTATTCAATTAATACTGAGTAATTGTCGTAGTCAAATTTAATTAATTATGTATCGAAATTCAATTTTAATACTGTGAGATTTACTTTCATTAATTGTAAGTTCTTCTAAGTGCGTTTTGTTTATTACCTTAATAAGTGTAACTGATTTGATTAAATACTTAAATACTACCTTGAACTTAAAGGATTTTTAATATAATAATAATAATATAATAATAATATATAATTGACTTAAACTTAAAAGATTTTATAACCCTAAACCCATCTTAAATTATTATACATTATTTTAAACTTTGTTAATTCAAAAACCTTCCAAATCCCTACACATACATACGCATGTAAACTTGTTCAAATGTGTACGTTTCTCCACAAACATTACGTACCAAAAAAAAAAAAAAAAAAAAAATCTGCGGACACTGATTACACTTTCACCCATTTGGACATATCACGAACCTACACTCTGTATCTAATACACATAAAAACACATTTGACCACAGGTCTATACATCATCCATTACGTAATTCAATTTTTGCCTACCATAGTCAATAAAACTAGTTTATAGATTGTACGATCATGGTAATTTTGAAAATTCCTGAACTTTAAAATTTATATTTTTCCCTTTTACCTACCATTCATTACACTGGTATGCATCAATTGTGCTGTCAAGGGTTTTGTAAGTGATTCTTATAGAGTTTTTCCTGCTGATTTCGGATCTGCAATCCGTTTTTCTCAATCAGCTCAGGTTTCCGGCTATGGCCTCATAAGTAAATATAGAATTTTCGTGATTTTGTCAAAGCAGAATTGGAACAGTAACATCTATCATCACTTGTTTCACTTGTATAATATCTTTTTTTACTTTTCAGGCATATAGATAAAATATTTCATAATGAATAGAGCGTGTAAAAATGATCCCAATAGATTCTGCTACATATGTGGGACGGTTACCATGCCAAATAACCAGTCCCAAATCACTAAATTTGTGAAGACAATGTATAGAGCATACTTTGGAATTAAGCTAGGGGACCAGGACAAAAATTTCGCCCCTCATATGTGCTACAAGACGTGCATTGAAAATTTGAGAAGATGGAGCAAAGGCAGAGCGAAATCTTTGCCTTTTGGAATTCCCATGATTTGGAGAGAAGGAAAGGATCACGTGACAGATTGCTATTTCTGCATGACAAACCTCCAAGGTGGGCTTATAAATTTTTTTTCTTAAATATTTTGAAATCCTCGTATGAAACTTGACATAATATTCACCATAATGTAATATTCACCATATATAGCATAATATTCACCATAATGGTAATCATACATTTACATATACATATTGTTATAGAAAATACATTTACACATACATATTGTTATACAAGTTACATTTACATATACAATGATTGTATATTTTCTTTCTTTTTCATTCATATTGTCCCCGAAGGGACAATATGAATGAAAAAGAAAGAAAATATACAGACTCCATCGACCTATTTCATATCTTACAGACCGCAGCCTTCCTCACGAGCCGCCACTGTCTGAATGCTTCTTCTATTTCATATGCAAGTTTTATATCCATGTTTCTGTGTTTCTATTTTTCAGGAGTTAACAAGAAGAATAAACACATTGTTGTATACCCTGACATTCCTTCTGCTATGAGACCTGTACCCCATGGTCCTGGAATTCCAATACCCGACCCACCTCAAACCCTGGACTTCGATGATTCTGATGATGAATCAATGACCAATGCCAATGACCGTCCCAGTCGTATATACCTCAAAATACCGCTTCAAATGAGCCGAGGCCTCTCAACCAGGCCAAACTTGATCTTACCAGGGATTTAGGACTTTCCAAATTAGCTGCCGAGATCTTGGGCTCACGACTTCGAGAGGACAACTTGCTGGCTCCGGGAACAACATTCTCCTGGTATAGGAAACGAGAGGGAATTCCGCGTTTTTTGCAGTGCACGAAAATACCTCTTCCTTAGTGTACTGCTGCAATGTTGAGGGGTAATCGAATCCTTGGGCCTGCCATATAACGCATCAGAATGGAGGCTATTTATAGACTCGTCTAAACGAAGTTTGAAAGCAGTACTTCTCAACATTGGGAATAGGGTTGCATCAGTCCCTGTAGCACATTCCGTACAACTTACTGAGAGCTACGATAACATGAAAATTTTACTGGATGCTCTCGTATACGACCAACATAACTGGAGGATCTGTGGAGATTTGAAGGTAATACTAATATCATAAGTAAACTATTGCTATTGACTATGTTGTTTTTCCAAAGGTTATTTGAGAGCGTATAAGAACACTTAACTTCCCCACAGAAGTGATACAGTCCATTGCATAGATTTTTTTATCTGATAGAACAAATTCTCTAAATTCTTTAAATATTTTCATTTTTTTCAGATTGTGGCATTTGTATTGGGAATGCAAGGGGGATACACGAAATACCCATGTTTCCTCTGCAAATGGGATAGCCGAGCGGATGAGAAGCACTATGCACAGCGTGAATGGGCATCCAGAGAGAATTTTGAACCTGGGTCGCATAATGTCGTTTCAGTGCCCCTTGTACCACTAACAAAAATTTTGCTCCCACCACTTCATATTAAGCTGGGCTTGATGAAAAATTTCATCAAATCAATGAATAAGGAGGGTTCAGCATTCCGATATCTCGAGAGTAAATTTCCTCATATATCTGATGCTAAACTAAATGCTGGGGTTTTTGATGGTCCTCAAATTCGAACTTTGATCAAGGATACTCAGTTCGAAAACGCAATGGCTCCAACTGAGAAGAATGCCTGGCAGGCATTCAAATCAGTTGTCACTGATTTTCTTGGCAAGCGTAGAAGTCCAGAATACGAGTCCGTTGTCGAAAACTTGATGGAAGCTTTCAAAGCTCATGGGTCGCGCATGTCCATAAAAATGCACTTTTTGTGGTCCCACTTGGACTATTTTCCTGAAAATTGCGGGGATTATAGTGAGGAACAGGGTGAACGATTTCACCAAGATATCAAAATAATGGAAGAGAGGTACCAGGGAAACTGGGATATCAATATGCTGGCGGACTATTGCTGGTGTTTGAAGCGAGACGTGCCCGAAGAAAAACACAGACGGAAAGCCAAAAAAAACTTCATTCCTTCCTCATAAACTTTTTTCCATATTCATTGTATGAATAAAAGTATTTATTCACACAATGTTTTCATTTTTCACGAGTGTTTTTATAATATTACTCGTATCTACAGTGTTTAAGCTAAAAAAATCGATAAATTTGGGGATAAAATTGGACTTATAATAAATGGCCAATAGAGAAAAAACCTGACCTGATTGAGGAAAACCAATGTCATTTTCGATTCAGCATGGTCGAATTATATAATATGAGTTGAAAAAACCTCACAGCAGACAAAAAAATTTCATATGCATACCAGTGTTATGTATATATTTTTTTGCAGAGGAAAATAAAATTTCGTTAAAAATTTAACAATATCATTCTTTGTCTAACTTAATTGTTTGTCTAAATTAACATATTAATCATTTTATCCTGTTTGTATAAAATTAAAGTTTTAATCTCTGAATTTTTATATTTTATAATAGCGATCTAAGCAAGTGTCATGTTAAAGATTTGGTTACTTTGCATTGTACCCAACCACTCGAACTCACTTGTTCTGTTTAAAATTTGTATTGTAAAGAAAAGTTTGTCATCATCTAATTTGAATTCGTTAGGATGTTATCTTTATGTTATTGTATTGTATTAATTGTACCCTATTATATTATTGTATAAATATCATTTTAAAGGGGAGAGCAATGTAAAAACGAACAGTGAATAATCAATATTCATTTTTACATAAGAAACCAAAATCGCCTAAGCGAGTTTCGGATAGAATTTCGATTTGTATTTCTTTATTCATTACTGTATTTCTCTAATTCATCTTTTCTAATAATGACTTATACTGTACGTACGACATAATGTGAATAACTATGACGTCATAAAGTAACTTAATTCTCTTCACGTTTTCCATACCTTGAACACTTAATCACTTGTTTAGTATTTTGACATCTTTCATATTCAATGTATGGAAAATTTTTAATATAAAAAGCTTCATTCTCTATACGTCATTATTTATTTGTGGTGTTATGTAGTATAAATATTATCATTCAACCAGATGCGCCATACGTCCATATCTTATCTTGACCATTATCCTATATCAATTTTATTAAATATTCATTATTTCTCGTGTCAGTCTGTGAAATGCAAAACTTTATGCATTCGTTCGAAATCATCCAAATACGTTCTCGTGTATTCTTTTTTTAATATTTTTTTTTACTTTTTATTTTTAATTATTTCGCCTCCCGCAATGAACTCGAAAATGCTGAGGCAAGTGATCGAATTCCGCTAATCAGCATAAATCGAACATCTGAAAACGAAAAAATCTCCTCTCGCTCTAATTTCAATTTATAATACATTATCATGCGTTATGTTAAATCATGTGTGTCATGTATGTATAAATTATCTCGTATGTGCCCATGTACTTTGTTTGTACTAATAACCATATATAAATATAAAAACACTAAGAATTGTAAGTGACTAATGTACTTAATAATATAATTGATGTAATGTACTTTAATAAATTGTAATTAAATGTAATAATTTAATATAATGTAATGTATTTTAATGACGATAATAAGCGAATATGAATTAATTGGTAATTGTAATCGTAACTGTGATGAACCGAACTTAATACGTACTCAATGTACTTAGACTGTACTTATGTACTACTACGAAATTATATCGCCTTCAGAAATATATACTTGGCGAAAAATACGATTATTTTTTATTTTTATGTTTTTAATTTTCATTTGGAATCTTTCATCTGATCATGTGTTTAAAAGGGGGGGGAACTTAACCTTCAACTGCATTCCCCCAACATTTAGACTTATATGATACATGTAATTGTAAAATTAACTTCACTTCATTACGGCACTCTTCTTTGGTCACTACTACAAGACCTGAGCCATGGTCGAAAGAGGTCGAACCTCTACCCCTCTAAATTCAGAGCACTACCTGTACATTTTTAGAAGTAAATTACAGTCAAAGAAAGTTTTTTATCTTTTCTTTCGAGCCTTGTTCTCTTCAGGAATTTAGTCAGTAAAGTCGATAAGTTTAGTACCAAGAAAAAGTTTCAGAGTATTATCGGAAGAGAAGAATTAACAACTGTCGACACTATAGCGAAAGAAAAAAAATTAGAATATTATAGAAGAAACTATCGCGAGAAATATCCGTTGCTGCCTCGCAACCAGAACCCCCGTCGACTCCGAACCACCCCAGGGCCATAAAAGGAGGGGTTAACATATTGTGTGTGTACATATACACATATAACTGTAAAAATGAACAATGAATAATCCATATTCATTTTTACATGAGGAGTCAAAGTCGCTTGATGCGATTTTGGATAAAAATTTTATTTGTTGCTTTCTATTTTTGTTTGTGTCACAACCCTACGAGCTACCATTTCTATGGTTTAGTCGTATCCATTTTTCATTTGTTATAGAATTTATTATAATTAATTATGGTTGTCTTGCATCTCACCCTCATCCCTAGATTATGCATACACATTGCATATAACAGGATTGGAACCCGTAGTTGTACTTAGTCCTTAATACCCACTCTTTCTCTCTAATTCGTTCTTTTAAATCCTCCCAATAATGACTTATACACTATGACGTCATAAAATAACTTAAACTTCCTTTATGGTTTCCATACCTTGAACACTGAATCACGTGTTTAGTATTTGGACATCTTCCGTATTCAATGTATGGTAAATTCTTGACCATTATCCTATATCAATTTCATTAAATATTCATTTTTACTCGTGTCAGTCTACGGAATGGTACGAAACTTTATGCCTTCGTACCTGTTCGTACCTGTTCGTTCAAAATCGCGCAAATACACTTGCATGTATTATTTTTTTAATTATTTTTTTTAAGTGCGTTCACCCCTCGCAAGATATTCATAAATGCTAGGCAAATGGTCGAAATTCGCTAATCACAGCATAAATCGAACATCTGAAAACGAAAGACCTCCTGTCCCTCTGATTTCAAATTTATAAGTTATTAGCATGTGTCATGTTGTGTATAAATTAACTCGTATGTGCCCATGTACTTTGTGTTGTACTAATAACCATATATAATAACCATATCATAATAACCATATATAAATATAAAAACACTGTACGAATTCTAAACGACGTAATGTACTTTAATAAAATTGTAATTAAATGTAATAATTTATAATGTAATTAATGTACTTTAATAACGATAATAAGCGAATGTGAATCATTGATAATTGTAATCATAATTATAATGAACCAAAAATTACAACGTACTCAATGATGTACTTAGATTGTACTTACGTACTACTACGAAATTATATCGCCTTCAGAATGTATACTCGGCGAAAATACGATTATTTTTAATTTTATTTTTTAATTTTTATTTGGAATCTTTCATCTGATCATGTCTTTAAAAGGGGGGAACTTAACCTTCAAACTGCATTCCCCCAAAAATTTAGATTGTATATAAATCATGTAATTGTAAAATAATGTCACTTCTTCTACTTCTTCACTCCGACTTCGATTACTTCGAATCACTCCCTTGTTAGCAGCCTCGCTGCGAGGAGGGGGCAGAGGCCCCTTGCCTCCCTAATTTTTAGATTCTGGCCTGAGCCATGGTCGAAAGAGGTCGAACCTCTACCCCTGTAAATTCAGAGCACTACCTCTACATTTTTTAGAAGTAAATTACAGTGAAAGAAAGTTTCTTTTTATCTTTTCCTTCGAGACAACCCAAGACTATAGAAAGAAAAGAATTAACAGGTCTGTCGACCCTATAGCGAGAAAAAAAAAAAGAATGTCATAGAAGAAACTATCGCGAGAAATATCCGTTGCTGCCTCCCAACCAGAACCCCCGTCGACTCCGAATCAACCATAAGCACATAGAAGAAGGATCTTAACATTGGCGACCCTGCCCCAGGATAAAAAAACTAGCGACCCCTGCCCCAGGATAACAAAGTGGCGACCCTATAGCCAGGATTTTAAGAAGTGGCCACTCTTTGGCCAAGATAGAAATTACCCTGCATCAGGTTTTTAACATTTTGGCGACCCTTTAACAGGATTTGAACAAGTGGCCACTCTTTGGCCAGGATATAAATTACCCTGCATCAGGATAAAACTGGTAGCGACCCTACTACCAAGATAATAAGACTCACCATTTGACCGGCGTGTCAAGACTTTCAGTTCGTAACATCCACCTTTGAACCGGTGTGTAACCACTCCAAGTTCTCCACGCCTAGTTTTCATCCAAGAACAAGAAGCCAGCAAAACGTCTTCAGGACACGTCTCTAAGGATTTCGCCGTCGAAAATTTTAAGTACAGTTTTTTTTTTAAGTAATTTGTAAACATTTGAAAAGTCAGTATTATTAACAGTTAATAAAGAGAATTAAATCAGAATTTACAAAAAACAGTGAACATTTCAGACAGCAGTGATACTTTTTTTCATGGAAGCAGTTAATTTTCACAGAGTTAATGTCACAGAGTTAATTGTCATAGAGTTAAATGTCACAGAAGTTAAATGTCACAGAAGTTAATTGTCACAGAAGTTAATTGTCACAGTTATTTTCAGAGAGTTATTTTCACTATTATAGTTAGTATAGAATAATTTTATTTTATGTACCAAACATAATATTACTGTACCTTCGCGTACATTCGAGTGAAATGTGTTTACATTTCGTATTTTTGTTTACAATTTTTTTCAAATTATTGAATTGAATTGACTTGCAAATTAAGAAAGAGAGAGTTTATAGAGATAGAGATACTTGAAGCAGTTTCAAGTTCCATTTTCAGTTTTCAGTTTCAGTTGTTTGCATCCAAGAGGGACAACCAAACCCCAGAGATTTATAGAGATACTTGAAGTAGTTTCGAGTCAGTTGTAGTTGCAAATCCGTTGCAAATCAGTTCTAAGTCAGTTTTAGTTGCAAATAAGTTGCAAATCAGTTTTCAGACAGTTTCAGTTGGTTGTATCCAAGAGGGACAACCAAACCCCAGAGATTAATAGTTTCCACTTGATAGCAGTTCAAGTGCAAGTCAGTTTCAGTAGACTCCACTGATAGCAGTTCAGTGCAGTCCATGTCAGTTAGTTCAAGTCAGTAGGTTGCATCCAGAGGGACAACTGCCCCAGAGATTTGTAGAAATACTTGATAGCAGTTCAGGTCAGTGAGTCAGTTCAAAGTCAGTTTAAGTCAGTTTCAGTCCCAAGTCAGTTTTGAAGTCCAAGTCACTTTTCAAGTCCCAAGTCACTTTTCAAGTCCAAAGTCATTTCAATGCAGTCAATTGAATTCAACTTTTTTTGTTGTTTAAGAGAATTTATTTAAGAGAATTTACTTAAGAGAATTTACTTAAGAGAATTTACTTTAAGAGAATGTAATTTATGAAAATTTAATTCAACCTGTTTTTATTGTATAAGAGAAAATTAAATTCAACCTGAATTGACCGGTTTGTGTCTTTAGTTCAACCTTTTCTCTTCATTCCCTGACGAGGTGTAGCTCTGAATACACGAAAGGCCTTGGAATCGTTTTTCTTTTTTCCTTGTGGATTTGCAGCATTCATTCATTTCACGTGTTTAATTGTGAAATTCATCCCATATATATATATATATATATATATACAGTGGGCCCTCGTTGTTCGTGAGGGTCTCTGTTCGCGATTTCGCAAATTCGTGATGACCCATTTTACTACATGTTTCGGTAAATTCGCGACTGACTGCAAATTTGTGATTTTGTCACGTGGCGTCTGCAACGCTGCCCACGCAGGTCGACTCAGGTTCAGTCGCGCTGTGTCTTTCACTGAGTGAGTTTGCGTCATTTCGTGCTCTTCAACGCCAGTGTACTGTATTTAGCGTGTTATTTAGTTGTTTATAAAATATTATTGCTTTACAGTACATAATTGTTTATGTAATAATATTGCTTTATATTACATACAGTAAAAAGTTTTATTTACGTAAAATATCATTGTTTATGTAATATTACAGTCGTTATTGGTGTTTATTAGTGTTTGATGCTAATCATTTTATTAAAATAAAACTTTTTTGGCGTTTAAAGGATATTTTACACTGCTATCCTTGAGCTTTTGGAAGCAATTAGCCATTTTACATTGAAAATGGATCTCGTTGTTGGCGATTTCGTAATTCGTGACGTTTTTCTCAGTCCCAATTAATCACGAACAACGAGGGTGGCCTACTGTGTATATATATATATATATATATATATATTATAATCAGTTTTCCCTAAGCCAGTACGGTTGGCGGATCTTTTCCGTTTGGGGGCTAGCAGCGAATTTTAATGAAAATCGGTATACTAATGTAGTTTTGGTCACTGATTTCAAAAATAACGTTCGTTTTTTGGAGAAATGAAAAACAAACATGTTAGAGCACTTTAAATAATTAATGTGTTTTTAACGAAAATATCATGACAACCTAACCAATCGTCAAGGGCGTACAGTTGACCTAACCGGGCATTCAATTGACTTAACCTAGCATACAATTGACCTAACCTGGCATTCAATTGACCTAACTGGGAATTAATTCTTGATTTTTTCTGCTACTTTTAGAGATCTGCTGGGATCCTTCAAAAAACGTATTCTTCGTAAAGTTGCACTTTTTACCATTTAACCGACGCTTTTGGCAGCGAAAGAACTGAGTATTTTTATCAAAGGAACACACTTTCCCACACTTAGAGCACTTTTTCATAAACAGTAGCAGTTTGTGACTCTGGCTAAATTTAATGCAATCCTCTGTAACTAGTTTAAGCTAGTTAAAACACATATTAATTATTTAAAATGCTCTAACATGTTTGTTTTTCATTTCTCCAAAAAAAAGAAAGTTATTTTTGAAATCAGTGACTAAAACTACATTAGTAAACCGACTTTCATTAAAATTCGCTGCTAGCCCCCAAACGTAAACGATCCCGGTCGGCTGTGGTACCTGACTGGTAGTCATAGTCCCACCAGTTTACTTCAAGAAGCTGTGGTGGTAGGATGTCATGTTGCAGTTATTCAGTATATGTTTCTGGAATACTGTCCTTCGTGTTTAAATGCCCTGCCGTTCAGCCACTCTAAGCCAACTGTCAGTGAGCCAAAAGCCTTCCAGGATGATTAGGAAAGATCCAGTATACTACAAGAAATGCCAGCGCTCGGACCTCTAAAGACCTCTCTCTCTTCTCAATAAATACATGCGCTTTATTACCCTTTAAACACACACACACACACACAAACATACATGCTAGGTTGGATTCTCTCTTCTCCCCCTTCTCTCTTCTTGTGAGGGGGATATTTCTTCCTTCTTCTTCTATTAACCCCTATCCCTTTTTGGGGACCTTTGGGACACCATCCCCACACTTCTTTACACTTACTCGGCATTTTTTGAATATGAACTTTAGGGGTCACCATTCCTCCACTCTCCTTCCCCCACTTGGCATTTTTTAATATGAAGTTCAGCGGCTACTCGGCATTTTTGTTAGCATACTACTAAGGACGATAGTGGCAGGAAAAACAGGAGTTCCAGCACTCCTTGTCCCTCCTCGGAGTATTTCCTTGGTCGATTGGTGTTTACAATCTCCTCCAACGCATTTTTTATTTTAACAAAAATGATGATTAACGCGTTGATTCTTTTCAGTTTACTTTTAAAAGTTAAACCAAAGAGCCCGTGCGTACTCGTGACCTGTCATCATTTGGGGAACTGAATTGGGAGCATATATTGTCTTCCAGCAGGTGGCAAGTCCAGAACCTGCCATCACGTGACCTATTGAGCCCATGTAGGACATCACAAAGTGAAAGCCTCCCACCCTCACAGTGACTCCTGTTGAGAAGATGAAAATAATAAGGTATATGATACGTGATTAAACTCTTTAAAAATATATATATATATATATCGTAAAGAGCGACGCTTGTATAGGAGAACATTCCGCGCAAGATGAGAAGAGAGAACGAACAAATGAAAAAAATGAGGTAACCACCCAGGAATCGAACCCGGGATCTTCCGATTGCCGGTCAGATATGATAACCACTACACCATGGTCCTCAATCGATCAGAAGTCGTAATTCCTCTACATACGCGCAGAAACCAATGCCCCGAGGGGGGCACCTCCCGCATGCCGTATCTATATATACATTTCAACTGCAAAGAATACGCAGTATAAATAAGTAAAGAACGACGCTTGTATAGGAGAACATACCGCGCAAGATGAGAAGAGAGAACGAACAATCCGGGTTCGATTCCCGGGTGGTTACCTCATTTTTTCATTTGTTCGTTCTCTCTTCTCATCTTGCGCGGAATGTTCTCCTATACAAGCGTCGTTCTTTACGTTATTTATACTGCGTGTTCTTTGCAGTTGAAATGTATATATAGATACGGCATGCGGGAGGTGCCCCCGGGGCATTGGTTTCTGCGCGTATGTAGAGGAATTACGACTTCTGATCGATTGACGACCATGGTGTAGTGGTTATCATATCTGACCGGCAATCGGAAGATCCCGGGTTCGATTCCCGGGTGGTTACCTCATTTTTTCATTTGTTCGTTCTCTCTTCTCATCTTGCGCGGAATGTTCTCCTATACAAGCGTCGTTCTTTACGTTATTTATACTGCGTGTTCTTTGCAGTTGAAATGTATATATAGATACGGCATGCGGGAGGTGCCCCCCTCGGGGCATTGGTTTCTGCGCGTATGTAGAGGAATTACGACTTCTGATCGATTGACGACCATGGTGTAGTGGTTATCATATCTGACCGGCAATCGGAAGATCCCGGGTTCGATTCCCGGGTGGTTACCTCATTTTTTCATTTGTTCATCTCTCTTCTCATCTTGCGCGGAATGTTCTCCTATACAAGCATCGTTCTTTACGTTATTTATATTGCGTGTTCTTTGCAGTTGAAATGTATATATATATATATATATATATATATATATTATATATATATATATATCACACACGAGGAGCTATCGAAAAGTGTCTGAAGCAAAATCTGCTACCATGATTCAGTAGTTGGTTGGAGCGCTTAAAAGGGGGTGTATTTTTGCAGTACGTATAAATCTCTGAAATGGAACAACGCGTGTTCGGAGACGAACGAAATGATTAAAACAGCTTTTGGAAATGATGCTCTCAGTGTAGCTAACGTTTACAAATGGCACAAAAAGTTTAAAAATGGAGAAACATTTGCTCGTACCAGAAATCGAATCTGTGGACATTTTCATCCGTACGAGAAGTGGAAGGGCGGCCTCTGCGTTCCTTGTAATAATTAGTGTAAAGGTAATAATAATGAATGTTAAAAAATGTAAATGCAATAATAACTGCAGTAATTATGTCAAAATAATAGAATCTGTATGTATAGAACAAGAAGATAGTTTTAATTTGTGCGAATGTACTTATAAGCGGGACCCTTTAATAAAAATGCCCTTCTGGGGTCGGGGGAACGGATCTAGCCGAGGTGCGAATTTCTTAATGGTCTCTGGATTGTTTCCTTCTCGCCTTTTTCATTCGTTTTTCGGTTTATAATTTCTGTATAATAACAACAATGTAATAATCAATGTAATAATAAATTTATAATTTCTGTAATAAATAATAATGCAATATTAAATGTAA
Source organism: Bathynomus jamesi (assembly GCA_023014485.1). Taxonomy (NCBI): domain Eukaryota; kingdom Metazoa; phylum Arthropoda; class Malacostraca; order Isopoda; family Cirolanidae; genus Bathynomus; species Bathynomus jamesi. The sequence goes on from JAJOZX010000452.1 coordinate 595,462, forward strand.
TAAATTTAATAATAAATGTAATAATTATGTAAAAAATAATAGAATTTGTATGTATAGAACAAGAAGATAGTTTTAAATTTGTGCGAATGTACTTATAAGCGGGTCCCTTTAATAAAAATGCCCTTCCAGTGTCGGGAGAACAGGATCTAACCTAGGTGCGAATTTCTTAATGGTCCCTGAACTGTTTTCCCTCTTGTTTTTGGTTCATTCGTTTTTCTGTATACATCCGAAGAGGATGCCAGAGGGCATCGAAACTGTTGTGGAAATAAACTCTGTCTATTAGAGTGGGTTTTTATTATCATATTTTGACCTTCACGTAGAAAAAAGTGAAATTTTTTGGATTCAGAGAAGTTTCACAGCCAAGATCAATGGGTGCAAAGAACTGAATTACTGGGAAAGGTTACGCGAACTAAACCTATACTCACTGGAAAGGAGAAGAGAGAGATACACCATTGGAGAATAATGGAGAAACTAGTCCCTAATCTTACTCTGAACCCTGTAACTCCCCAAACAACAGTGGAAAGTAGAAAAGGAAGACTGTGTCGTGTTCCCAAATTAAAGGCGAGACAGGGAACATCCTTAACCCTGAAAGAAAATAGTTTTGTTGTGAGAGGACCAACACTGTTTAATCAGCTGCCCAAAGACCTAAGGAACACGAGTGGTGTTGCGGTGAACATCTTCAAAAGAAGATTAGACGCCTGGCTCAGAACAATCCCCGATGACCCTGGCGTACCTGGCTATGTGAGGTGGAGAGTACAAGAAACCAACCCTCTACTTCACCAGGCCAACGCGAGAGGAGAGGCGACAAGCTTGACCTTCGTAAAATGAGGAATCATCGCACGGAACATTTGAAAGGTTGAAAGGTTTTATATATATATATATATTATATATATATATACAGGGTGTCCGTAAGTCTGGACCCATAGGGATTTTAATATATTTTTTTATTGTTATTATTATTTTATTATTATTATTTTTTTATTATTTTTTATTATGATTTTTATTTGTGGGGCCACTTGAAAGCCAAAGTGTACGAGGTCAAACTTCAGGACATTTTCCACCTTAAAGCACGCATTGTGGAGGCGTGTCAAGAAATTTCTGCGATTGTGATTCAGAAAGTGCTGTCGCAGTGGAGATTGCGTCTTCAACTATGTGTGCGACACAACGGCGGACACTTTGAACAGATTATGTAATAAATTTTTGGACTATTTTGTAATTTTATTATTTTTCCCTATGGGTCCAGACTTACGGGACACCCTGTATATATATATATAGATATAGTGGGCCTAGTTTTAGCCGCTTAAGATGATAATGACTAATTTAATGCTAGTGAATAGTTGATGCAATGATTGATTAATTATTAATGACAGGCTGGGTAAACAATTTATGATGTCCAACAGTATCACCGGTTGACAGTGGCTAATGTAGTCGACCTACTATAATATTTCTGAGTGATACGAATTGCTTCGAGGTCACCAGCTTGGATTACACCCAAGCAAATATTGTTAAGGTTATAAAAAGCACCTTATTGTTTTGTATTAAATTAAGAAAATGAATCAGTTATTTGTTCACAGTGAATAACAAATTATTGACAGTAATTATGTGAATAACAATTATTTAACAGCCTTTATATTATGCTAAGATGACATGGAGCTTAGCCAATAAGAGAAATGGTTAAGAGCTTAATTGTCAAGTAATGCATTCATTTATGTTAGGCTAATGGCATGCAAAATGAACACAACATAAAATATGAAACGGTGATAATAGAAATTAAGCGCGTACGTTTTGGTACACTGAATAGAATACGTAACACACTGATTACACTGGTATGCATCAATTTTGCTGTCATGGGTTTTGTACGTGATTCTTATAGAGTTTTTCCTGCTGATTTCGAATCTGCAATCCGTTTTTCTCAATCAGCTCAGGTTATCCTGCTATGGCCTTAAGTAAAATAGAATTTTTCGTGATTTTGTCAAAGCGGAATTGGAACAGTAACATCTATCATCACTTGTTTCACTTGTATGTATAATATCTTTTTTTACTTTTCAGGCATATAGATAAAATATTTCATAATGAATAGAGCGTGTAAAAATGATCCCAATAGATTCTGCTACATATGTGGGACGGTTACCATGCCAAATAACCAGTCCCAAATCACTAAATTTGTGAAGACAATGTATAGAGCATACTTTGGAATTAAGCTAGGGGACCAGGACAAAAATTTCGCCCCTCATATGTGCTGCAAGACGTGCATTGAAAATTTGAGAAGATGGAGCAAAGGCAGAGCGAAATCTTTGCCTTTTGGAATTCCCATGATTTGGAGAGAAGGAAAGGATCACGTGACAGATTGCTATTTCTGCATGACAAACCTCCAAGGTGGGCTTATAAATTTTTTTTCTTAAATATTTTGAAATCCTCGTATGAAACTTGACATAATATTCACCATAATGTAATATTCACCATATATAGCATAATATTCACCATAATGGTAATCATACATTTACATATACATATTGTTATAGAAAATACATTTACACATACATATTGTTATACAAGTTACATTTACATATACAATGATTGTATATTTTCTTTCTTTTTCATTCATATTGTCCCCGAAGAGACAATATGAAAAAGAAAGAAATATACAGACTCCATCGACCTATTTCATATCTTACAGACCGCAGCCTTCCCTCACGAGCCGCCACTGTCTGAATGCTTCTTCTATTTCATATGCAAGTTTTATATCCATGTTTCTGTGTTTCTATTTTCAGGAGTTAACAAGAAGAATAAACACATTGTTGTATACCCTGACATTCCTTCTGCTATGAGACCTGTACCCCATGGTCCTGGAATTCCAATACCCGACCCACCTCAAACCCTGGACTTCGATGATTCTGATGATGAATCAATGACCAATGCCAATGACCAGTCCCAGTCGTATACACCTCAAAATACCGCTTCAAATGAGCCGAGGCCTCTCAACCAGGCCAAACTTAATGATCTTACCAGGGATTTAGGACTTTCCAAATTAGCTGCCGAGATCTTGGGCTCACGACTTCGAGAGGACAACTTGCTGGCTCCGGGAACAACATTCTCCTGGTATAGGAAACGAGAGGAAGAATTCCGAAAGTTTTTTGCAGTGCACGAAAATACCTCTTCCTTAGTGTACTGCTGCAATGTTGAGGGGCTAATCGAATCCTTGGGCCTGCCATATAACGCATCAGAATGGAGGCTATTTATAGACTCGTCTAAACGAAGTTTGAAAGCAGTACTTCTCAACATTGGGAATAGGGTTGCATCAGTCCCTGTAGCACATTCCGTACAACTTACTGAGAGCTACGATAACAAGAAAATTTTACTGGATGCTCTCGTATACGACCAACATAACTGGAGGATCTGTGGAGATTTGAAGGTAATACTAATATCATAAGTAAACTATTGCTATTGACTATGTTGTTTTTGCAAAGGTTATTTGAGAGCGTATAAGAACACTTAACTTCCCCACAGAAGTGATACAGTCCAATGCATAGATTTTTTTATCTGATAGAACAAATTCTCTAAATTCTTTAAATATTTTCATTTTTTTTCAGATTGTGGCATTTGTATTGGGAATGCAAGGGGGATACACGAAATACCCATGTTTCCTCTGCAAATGGGATAGCCGAGCGGATGAGAAGCACTATGCACAGCGTGAATGGGCATCCAGAGAGAATTTTGAACCTGGGTCGCATAATGTCGTTTCAGTGCCCCTTGTACCACCAACAAAAATTTTGCTCCCACCACTTCATATTAAGCTGGGCTCGATGAAAAATTTCATCAAATCAATGAATAAGGAGGGTTCAGCATTCCGATATCTCGAGAGTAAATTTCCTCATATATCTGATGCTAAACTAAATGCTGGGGTTTTTGATGGTCCTCAAATTCGAACTTTGATCAAGGATACTCAGTTCGAAAACGCAATGGCTCCAACTGAGAAGAATGCCTGGCAGGCATTCAAATCAGTTGTCACTGATTTTCTTGGCAAGCGTAGAAGTCCAGAATACGAGTCCGTTGTCGAAAACTTGATGGAAGCTTTCAAAGCTCATGGGTCGCGCATGTCCATAAAAATGCACTTTTTGTGGTCCCACTTGGACTATTTTCCTGAAAATTGCGGGGATTATAGTGAGGAACAGGGTGAACGATTTCACCAAGATATCAAAATAATGGAAGAGAGGTACCAGGGAAACTGGGATATCAATATGCTGGCGGACTATTGCTGGTGTTTGAAGCGAGACGTGCCCGAAGAAAAACACAGACGGAAAGCCAAAAAAACTTCATTCTTCCTTCCTCAATAAACTTTTTTCCATATTCATTGTATGAATAAAAGTATTTATTCACACACATGTTTTCATTTTTCACGAGTGTTCTTATAATATTACTCGTATCTACAGTGTTTAAGCTAAAAAAATCGATAAATTTGGGGATAAAATTGGACTTATAATAAATGGCCAATAGAGAAAAAACCTGACCTGATTGAGGAAAACCAATGTCATTTTCGAATTCAGCATGGTCGAATTATATAATATGAGTTGAAAAAACCCTCACAGCAGACAAAAAAATTTCATATGCATACCAGTGTTATGTAGGCTAAAGGTTATGAATGAATGAACATTGAATGGGCCTAGTAATGACAAGGAATGCATGTGCGTTTAGTACACTGTAAATAGATTAGACCTTCATTTAGGTAGGCTAGAGTTACGCATAAATGAAACATTGAATGAGCTTAGTAATGATAAAGAATGCACGCGCGTTTAGTACACTGAATAGAATACGTAACACACTGATTAAGTAGGCTAAAGGTTATGCATGAATGAACATGGAATAAATGTTTGCAACCTAATAATAATAGAAATTAAGCACGTACGTGTTAGGACACTGAATAGGTGACGCAGGCTAGAGTTACACATAAATGGAACATTGAATGTGCTAGTAATGATATTAAGAATGCACGTGCGTTTAGTACGCGGTAAGTGGATTCGGCCGTCAATAATGAAATGCTTAAATAAATCACATAAATAAGTGGATGCAAAATATTAATGGAAACATGAAAGAACACAATAGCAGGATGATACAATTCGCGATTACGGTATTGGAAATTACATTTGAACTGGGCACAGAAAATAAGCCTAGCGTGGGTTTGTATTAGAGAATTAGTCTGATGCACAATCAAATATTGTAATGACACTTGGATTAGGAAATAGGCCTACTGCGTTTTTAACGAGAGTTAGTTAGAACGCTTAATTAAACACTTTGGGAGTATAGCCTACCGTTCGGCGGTAGGCTGATGTAGGCTCCACGAGAGTTACTTAGAAAAGATGCACTTAGCTTACCGGACAATGAAAACCTCTGGTGAAGAAGTGTTGAAGGTGGACCTATTACTGTAGGCTCGAGATGTCGTTGACCGTCCTATTGAAGCTTGTTGAACGACCGCTGGTCGTGTCGATTAGGCCTCTTGAGATGAAGGAGATGCTTGAAGGTTGACCTTGTAGAACGTAGGCCCGAGGTGATGCTGACCGTCCCATTGAAGCTTGTTCAACGGGAGCCGATCGCCTCAAGTGTTGATTCGCTTCGTGTAGAGTTGAGATGATGTTTGAGGGACTGAAGCCGGCTGAAGTCGAAACGGCGCTGGGCTCCGAAGAAGTGCTTCTGCAGGCTGACGGCGAGTGAGAATGAGTGTTTGTTTGTTTTTTCTGTTTAAGGTGCTTTCAACCCTGCTGGATTATTGACACCATTTTTTTTTTTTTTGTAGAGAAAGGTGGTGAAAGAAGTAGTAGAAGAAATGTGTTTTTTTTTTAGAATGAGTGAGAGAGTGTATCGGTGGACCCTCGCTTATATAACCTCTGATCTGAGACGCGGAGTTTTCGCGGGCATTTCTTGAAACGCCTCCTACGCGTCCTTTAGTTGATAAGGGCTTGCTTTCGCGGGCCTTTTGGGAAGAAACAGACGTTTTCATTGTTTCTGATTCCTTGACCACGTGTGTCTTCTAAGAATATTTGATGATGGAGTGGAAGAAAGCATTTGTTTGTCTACTTGTTAGTCTATTTCTTGTCGGTCCTCTACATATATATATATATATATATATATATATATATATATATATATATATATATATATAATGATGAATAAAACCACGAAGGAAAGGAAACACAAAAAGGTGCTCAAGCGCTTTCGTCTAATGACATCCTCAGGAACACTGAAGTACATAAAAGGTTACGGCCTATATATAGGTTACAGAAAGAAGAAAAAAAATAAATAAATAACATACATACACACAAACATACATATATATATATATATATATATATATATATATATATATATATATATATATATATATACACATATCTACACACATACACACGTATATAATATATATATATATATATATATATATATATATATATATATATATATATATATATTTGCAATAAACGGAGAAGTAAAATAAAAATTAAAAATTAAAGATTAGAGGATTAACCAAGAGGCATACAGATTTGTAAGGAAAAATATCGATTTTTAGCACAAGATCAAATGAATTAAAAATACAAATTTATACTGGAAATCTACCCGGGTTTTAACACTTTGCCTTTTAGAGTCAAGTTTCGATATATATAAAAATAAAATGAAGATTAAAAGTTAATAAAGTAGCGTACAAGTTTACCAAAGATTTAGCGTCCTACCCTTTTTATCTAAATTTGTTTTGAAGGAATTCAAAACAACAGGATCGAGTTGAAAAAGACCTTTGCTTATGTTGAAGTTATTTGAAAGTTGGATAATGGCAGACTCAAGAATATTTCTATTAACAATGTTGCTAGAATGAAATAAAACTGAAGCATTATTCCAATCAATACAGTGGATAACTCTGACAAATGGACAAAAAGAGCACTGGACAACTGTCCTGTTCTAACGGAATATTGATGCTGTTTTATACATGTGTGCAATCCTTTCCGTCTGACCTATGTAAAAGGAATCACATTGTTTACAACCAATTTTATAGATAATGCCTGAATTATTGGTAGGGCTATTTTTACTATGACATTTTTCACAATATTGTTATATGAAAATACTACATTAATATCCAAAAGTTTAAGTACATTAGCAATGCCTAAAAAGCCCGGGAAAAATGGAAGTACTAAAATATTTTTTGACAAAGTACGAGTGTTATTATTGACACGATAGAAAGTTCGTTTTGCCTTGTTGAGACAAGATTCCATAAACGCAGATGGGTAACACAGATCACTTCCAATACCGTTGATTTTTTCCAATTCGGCATCGATGTATTCCGGACTGGCGATCCTAAGGCCGTAACCTTTTATGTACTTCAGTGTTCCTGAGGATGTCATTAGACGAAAGCGCTTGAGCACCTTTTTGTGTTTCCTTTCCTTCGTGGTTTTATTCATCATAAATATTTTTCACGTGTTACTTTCGTGGAATAATTTTCATATATATATATATATATTATATATATATATATGTGTGTGTGTGTGTGTGTGTGTGCCCCTCCCCCCTCTCTATACGCTAATGGTTGTGATGGTGTTCACTGGGCAGACCGTAAACAAAACCCCTTTAAAACACCATACTTAGCCATCTAACTAATTAGTCCAGGCCGTAGAGCAGCTTTACCTCAGTTTACCGATGACTGGGTCCTCGGACGCCATCTTGAATTTTGCATAAGCTCAATCAAGGTTAATTTATAAGGACTTTTTATATGTTATTCCAGACCCTTTCAGCTATCTGTGGTGCAAAAATCAGCTTTTTGTCAAAAACTTCAAGGTTCCACTAAATAACCCACTTTAATATTCTTGGACTATCAAGCCCAGATCAATATTTGTGCAATATGTTTAGAGAGGTAATACTGCGTGTCAGTTAATATTTGTACTCAGTTGAATTCCGGCTGAGAATTTCTTCGAATCAAACCAGATTAGAGAAAAAAAATATAATGGTATGTTTATCTATTTCCTCTTGAAAATTTTAGTCTCTGTATTAATTTATTTGATCGCCGAAGCAAGCAAGCGAGGCACAAAGTGCCAAGGGAGGAAGTTCGGAGGGGCGTGTCCCCTCTTGGACGCAGAGATTTTGAGATTATACGGCAGTAAATGATATACTTTGGGGCACTCTCACGGGTCACCCCAAATATCGTTAGACATTATTTTTCAAGATTCAGAGCAGAAATTCTTGCATTTTCGCTTTCAGCAAAAATAATGGAAAATATTTGTGTTTGAGGGATTTCAAATTAGTTATCTCCAACGCAGCTTTAACATTAAAATAGAAACTAAGAACATCACTGAAATGGGAGTTCCACAGATTTTAGGTTTTTCTATACTAAGTATTGGAGTAGTAGTAATCGGAACAGAAATGTTCACGATTTACGGTTTCAGAAAAAATATTGTGAAAGGTTTAATTTTGATGGGATCTCCACGTTAGGTGTCTATTAACCGACTGTAACATTAAAGACAGGAAGAATGGGCCTAATCTAGTTATAATTATTATTACAATCACGACTACCACCATTCCCACAGATAGCTCACTATTATTATCATTAGTTTAGGCATTATTATTCAAGCGCCTATTATTATTATTGCTACTTACGGCGCTTCTACCTCTCCTTTGGTAACCTATTAATTAAAGTAAATATATTCCTTCACAATAATGCCTTCAGGCCACTGACTCATGTTATAGGGATTAAACTGTGCACTCACCCGAGTGATTACTACCCTGAATGACTTATAACATGGGGATCTGGTTTTCAATTGAGTAATTATTAAGTTACTGTATTCGCCACACACTACTTCTACCATGTGTTCAACATCACATTCCTCATTTGAGGGGTAAATTTGAGAAGAAAAGGTTGACTTTCTGCCCAGGCGGCGATGCCGCGGTTACCGGTTTAGGGGTCCTGCTTCTCCTACGCCTATCCACTACCACCCATCTGCCCTCCCTTTCACTGGGTGTCGATCTCCTGGTTGGTGGTCGCTTGATTGCGGGAGGGTGCCTCGGCCTCCTAGGCCTGGTAGACGCCTGAGCTCCTTCGTGTTCTTCTCCGGCAGTCGAAGGCGAGGAAGGCGGAGACACCACATCTCCAGTCAGAGGGATTTGCCTGACCCCCTTCCCTACTGTGAGGGGAAGGGGAGCTACTGGCCGGAAGCTGCGTACTGCTGCCCAAGCAATCTACCCCCGTTGCAGGCGACGTGGGGCGAAATAGAACCATGCCTTCATCCGCGGTGGCCTGCGTGCCTCCTCTTCCACGACAGGAAGAGGCGAGCTACCCGCTAAGTGCATACGAGAGCCCAGGTGTCCTTCCCCCGCTAACAGTGACGATGGCGGCGACGTTGGCAACACACCTCTATGCGCGTAACACCCGTCGGCGTTGCCTCCATTTACAGGCAGACATGCATCCGCACCTCAGGGGCCAGCGACGCTTCATGCTGAGGAGGGGAACCACTCGTTTGACCCTCGTGATATGTTGTACGTCCACCAGCGGGGGGAGGGGGTGGACTTGGGAATAGGGATAACCTTTCCCCCCTACTCGCCACATACCTAATCGGACTTGACGCCCTCTGCACCACATTCACGTATGAAGGCTTTGCCGCACATGCTTTCACCGCACCTACTGTAACTCAGAGCGAAATTGTTCGAGAGATAATGAAGTTTCCTGGTTATTAATTACCTGTTGGTGTCTAACTTCTGTCAGTGAAGTTTTTACCTCATTATACTGCTTGAGAAGCACTGACACGCCTACATCATACAAAGAGATTACCGGAACTCTATGAAAGTTAGTCACGCAAAAGGTTACGTCACATTCATCTGGCCGTAAGGTCGACCCTATTAATAATGTCTTTTAATGCATTCTCTCCGTTTGCACTTCTTCTACGTAGAGGGAGGCGAGCAGTGCACAGAGTATTTAGCAGTTCTTTCGCGGATTCCACTTCTTCATCGTCATAAAACTTGCGACACACAGTCACAGTTAGAACCAAGTAAAATTTTACATGATCTACTTTGCCCATACAAAGCAAAGCAAGGGATTCTTTTCAAAACTCTTTCTTTGCACCTTTCTTCGGGCATCATTATCACAACATAATTAACGGATATATATATATTATATATATATATATATATATATAGAGAGAGAGAGAGAGAGAGAGAGAGAGAGAGAGAGAGAGAGAGAGAGAGAGAGACTTCATTAATAAGTTTGTTTATGGGAAATCGTAATTTGATGAAAAAAAAACAAAAAATAGATGAACCAAAGCGCTTATCATATCACTGTAATTTATTCTGTTGCAAACATTTTCAAAGCCCCATCTATCATACTTACAAGATTTCTCAAAAATGACATCAGCTACCCTTAGTGAAATCATACATTACAGATGACGTAACAAGTGAGCGCCTAATCATACCTCTACTGAAACATCTGTCAACTACACATTCAGCTGTAGACCCATCGACCAAACATTCCTATTATTCAAGTAGCCCAAAAAGTATCTTATGGCTTATAAATCTTGGAGTTCTTAATAATTGACAATGATCTTTAAATTTTCAACCTCTTTTTTCAGCTCAAATACGCACGAGAATACTAAACGAGCGTTCACTACAGGTAATGGTGGCTGGCGTCACTATAATTAACTTTGCTTATGTGATTACAGAGGAGATAAGAGATTACTAGCCAGGTGTCAGTGATTGCATGTATGTAACTATATCACGTAGGATTAACTGCTCAAGGGTACCCGTAAACAGGGGGGCATTTAGTGTGCGGGGCCTTGGGCAAACTATTTCTCGGGATGTATTATTTTAGTGTGTTAATGAATGACAATATTTTGTAATACACATAACAGATATATTTTTAACACACACAAAACACACATGCGGAAGCCATTCGGCTTATTAATGTGATATTAAAGACTATAACTTAACTATGTACACATACAGTGTATACAGCCACACTAGTAGGCTACACAGTTGTAATGCACTTAATAAACATCTACACAGTTATTGTAATGCACTTAATAAACAGCTAAACTGTGCAGCTTACTGTACCGTAGATAGAGTGTAGATTTGTAATGAATATTACATAGGACGCTTCCTGGTTTTTTGTTTGGAAAACTGCGTGATTGTGTCCTCGAAACTCACCAACTGCAACACCTCATGCTCTATACTCAACAGTGCCAGGGACGAAAGGCGCTCCTGGCCCATTGTGGAGCGAAGGTAATTTTTCATCAGTATGAGTTTCGAGAATGAACGTTCACCAGAACAGTTCGTGACAAACATACACAGGTATATTCTCATTGCTATTTCCATGTTTGGGAATGTTCCTTTCAGTTCGTTTGTGTTCATATGCCGATAAAATCTGTTGCACATGTCTTCACGTTCCGTCTGGAATTCTGTTTCACTTTCGGTGAGTTTAATTAGGGCAGCGAACTGCACAACTTCTGTAACCATCTCTTTCTCCAGATCAGCCGGATAGCATTCTACTAGATGTTCAGCTGACCGTCGAAGACTGTCGATGTCCAGGACTAGAAGGAAATACAAAAATACAAATCTTTTCTGCAGGAAAGCGTACGCTTCTAGACGAGTGTTCAGAATGGTACACAGTTTATCAATTACCGGTAGAAATGCAGTGGTCCGAAATGAATCTCTTGGTGTCAGGTTCATATCTTTGGCAGTTCCGATTTCGTCATGATGGCGCTTTCTCTTCTTTGTGCGTTGAGTCGATTCCTTGTATACTCGATGACCACACTTTCCGATGCCCTGGTCCTCGAATTCGTCAAATCTTGATCTGAGATCTTCAACAAATTGCAGTAGTGATTTCAGCAAGAGGGTGGCTGAGTCTAACGACATTCCTTGTTTTTGCAGAGATGCATTCGTTTTTTTAAATCGTTCGAGAACAGTGTTCCATAAAACCAATAAAATGGCTGTTTCGAGTTGTTGAAGCTGTTTAGACAATCCCCTGGCTTCGATCCTAGCTTCCGCAGTTTGGCTGGTATCTGCTGGTAGCTCATCCAGTACCACGATATTCTCGGCGTAGCCTTCGGTTAAAGATTGGACGGCATCTGATCTGGCTGACCAGCGGCTATCGGAGAGACCTTTGTCGACCTTTAGTTTCTCACTACGGGAACTACTATCGAGAACCTCTACATGTCGACGCCATCGGTATGTCGAGGAGACGAGAAACGTGTAGACATTCTGAATGAGCATAAACAATTCAACGGCTGCTGTGCAACTGTCCACTGCCGATTTACCCACAAGATTTAGTGAGTGGCACATGCATGGCACAAATTCAGCATACGAAGATTTTGACTTGATTTCTCGGATAATCGTCTGAAGTACTTTATCGGCCATCAACAGCATGAGTTCCTCGCAAATGAAATGAGAGAGATACGAGGTGTGTCCGCTACCTTTGTTGGCATGCTCGCTCATATGCGCAGCTAGAAAACTGTCATACTTACTTAAAAGTTCCACAATTCCGTAATAGTTGCCGTTGTTTGGTGAACCGAAACGGGAGTCGTGTCCACGAATTGCTAGTCCTCGTGACGTGATATACTTGATAATGTCGACACAGCGCCGCAAAACTTCCTGCCAGTAGTTGCACTCCTTTTCAAACTGGTTCACCAGTTCCGAATCAACACGGCCGGAGACAGACTTTCTAACCAACAAATATCTCATCGACTCCATATGTTGCTCACATTTTCCGTGTGCTTCGACCGATTGTCTACCATGCTTCCAGTCGTTGAACCCGATTGTGAACTTGCTGTCCGCCCTCGACATTAATTTACAGACAAAACAGTAGACACAGCCTGTGGACTCAGAACAGCACAGCCATGACACCTCAATCCTCTCATTCGTCAGGCTATGTTTCTTAACAAATAATGTCTTCGTACATCGGCGTGTTGTACCACTTTCAGTAGTTGAAGAGTTACTGAAGTCGCTGTCATAATTTCGGCAATCTGATGTTCCCCGCTCTATCCAGAACTCTCTAAAGTCATCGGTCAGCACTTGTGGCCACAAACGCACTGACGTAGACGGGTCTTCTGAAGACGCAGCTGCTGATGTAGCGGAGGCAACTGGTGGGCCTGCTAAAGGGGTTGACGTAGACAAGTCTCCTGAAAATGCAGCTGCTGAAGTAGTGGACGCAGCTGCTGGGCTTGCTGAACGCACTGACGTAGACGCGTCTTCTGAAAACGCAGCTGCTGAAGTAGCGGAGGCAGCTGGTGGGCCTGCTGAAGGGACTGACTTAGTTGCTGATGATTTAATCCAATTAGTCAGTTTCGGCACCGTCGCAAGAAACTTCTCTGCGCTTCTTATCCTTACGATTTTCACTAACAAGAACAACAAATTAAACACCATCAAAGCGGATATTAGAATGCGTGATGCCATGCCGCCTGCCGGAAAAAGTAAAACTCGTCGCAGATGGCAAATACGTGACGTTTAATTTTTTTCATTTGAAATTTGCGGGGCCCATCGGACGCGGGGCCTTGGACATTTGCCCGGTGCGCCACCCCTTAAATGCGGCCCTGCCCGTAAACACAAAGTTGGTACTGAAGGTTGCTAGATGTGTATGCAGTCTTGCAGGAAGGAAGTCTGAGCCCTAGAATGAGGTTACTTTCTCTAATTCTACTGTGAACGTGTATCCTTTTGCATCCTTGAGAGGCAACTCTTTACACTGGACATACATTTTGTAGTCTGCTTGGTCAAACCTGTAAGTTATGGGCATTATAATGAGGTCCAGAGCTTCATAATCTAACTTTCTGTAAAGGTCTTCAGGAGCTTGGTGGCCTTCTGATGGAACACAACCCTCTTCTAGCCTATCTGGAACTCTTCTAAATCGAGGAAGTGAAGGTACATCTACCTGGCAGGAAGCACCTAGTGGCAGTACTTTCTTCCATAAAAGGTTAGACCCTTCATCATTGCGCATATTTCAAAGAGTTTTAACAGTCAAACCAGCAACAGTCTATACATATATATATATATATATATATATATATAATATTTAGGAGAAATCCAATGACAAGGAGGAATGTAAATGCCATGAAAAGTCTTCTTTAATTCAGTAAAAGCAAATTTTAAAAAGACTAAAAGAAGAGGGTTAAATTCAGTTATAAAAATTTACATATAAAATTAACCAGAAATTTAAAAAACTATTTTTAAATTACATATAGTAAATTTGAAATTAGTACACTGGAATAATTAACACTAATTTCAAATTTACTATATGTAATTTAAAAATAGTTTTTTAAATTTCTGGTTAATTTTATATGTAAATTTTTATAACTTTGAATTTAACCCTCTTCTTTTAGTCTTTTTAAAATTTGCTTTTACTGAATAGGTTTTATGGAAATTATTTTGTCTTGTTCACATTTATTTATTGATTCTAATTTCATATTGTTATTATCTAGCCTGATGATGAGCGTATTGCTCGAAACGTTGCGCATTAAAGAAGACTTTTCATGGCATTTACATTCCTCCTTGTCATTGGATTTCTCCTAAATATTAAATTGAAGCTTTGTAGAAGCAAACCGCATGACTATATATATATATATATATATATATATATATATACATACATACACAGTTGATTTAACTATTCTCTGAACAAATTACGTCGAGTTGTATATTTAATAAATATACAATATAAAAATAAAAACCTCAAAAGCGAGTGCAGCAGACACACGTACCTTATCACTCTAGCGATTAAGTTGACAATAATTTGAATTCGGCAAACAGTCAGTGAGAAAGATCACTCGCTCAGCCCACACAGCTCTAGAACAAATGAAAGTAGGTATTTTTTAAAAAGTTTGACCAATAAAATAGCGGAACCCACGAACAAACCGTATGGCTTAGTTGAATATTGGTCAGTCCAAAGTCTGACTGGGCTGACCGCTTCCGAAGGCCTTGTTATAGTTGACCATCCTCTGTTGACAGTAGCTTAATAATGAAATACTTCTAGGGTTCATTTCAACATAGCAACTGGTAAATCATTTACACAGAGCTAAAACACGAATCTCTCTCTCTCTCTCTCTCTCTCTCTCTCTCTTTCTCTACGTACACACACACACACACACACACACACACACACACACACATATATATATATATATATATATATAGTGTTGGAGTAGCGGTAGCGGTGGCACTGATGCTTTTGAGGAAATGTAGTGTAAGCACTAGGCCCTACATTTTAGCTGAATTCCAACCGCAACTCGTTACTCGCTACTTTTAAAGTGAATAAAACCATTTTTGCTCTTATAATTTACAAGGTAATAATATTACTATAAGTAAAAGCAATGAAAACTTAGAGTTGGGTCACTAACAACGACGTGGTGGTGATTCGAAGTCTACTTATGTTATCAGCTGGAACGGGCTATATTTAGTTTGATCAGCAACGAGGACCTGATGCGGCCGCATACATGTAGTCAAACTTATTTTATTTTAAATAAATAATGTGTAGTTAACCGTTTTTATTATTTTTACTAGGGTGTTGTCAAAAAGCAGCATGAAATAGTCCAGTTCTCCTAGCAGGGCTTATTCCAACATTATTAGCAATCAAATAAAAGAATTGTGAATTGAATCAGTTAAATTTTTACTCTCACCGCTATAGAAAATGTAACGAGATATTAGTTTCTGCCTCTCGTCTGCTTTATTCATTTCTTATTGTTCTATAGAGTATACACCTTTTTCCCTCACGCAGCTGCTCAGTAACTGAAAGCAACAACTTAGCTACTGAATTTGTGGTTACAGATATATACATTGAAGCTATTTACTAATACCTGTACAAATTACACAGATGTATTGGGGGAATTTTTACTCCAATTTTGAATGCTTTTCAAAAGCAGCGGTAGCGCCGCTACATTTCAGCACAAGTAGCGGTAGCGGTTGCATCGCTGGTTTCAGGAGGTAACGCGCACAACACTATATATATATGTATATATATACACATACATACTTACTTCAGGTGAGTTCGAACGACGGTTCAGGATCGACCTGCGGTCGACCCCTTTGCAGCATCCTGCCTCATTTGCGGGATTTGGTGAAGGAGAGAATTGCTCTCTGATCTCCTCCTGACCTCGTAGCCAGCCACGCATGGTTGGTCAAGGACTTTGCACAGGAATCTGTCCAGCTGGTTCTTGAAGTTATTCAGGTTTGCGTGCTGGAGATTCCTCACTTCTTTTGGTAGGACATTGAAAAGCTTTGGGCCTCGTATTCTGAGGGTATTTTCCATCCTCGTTTTCATGGTCCCTTGTCCCACGGCAGCTGGGACCGTACAAAATCTTCCTCTTCTCTCATTCCAGTTTGTTTCTATTTCATTTCTAAGGTTAGGGACAGAACCCTCAAGTATTTTCCATATGTATATTATTGTGTACCGCTCGCGACTTCTTTCGAGAGAGTACAGTTCCAGTGATTGTAGTCAAGACCAGTAGTCTTCACCTTCCGTTTCCTCTATTTTAGACGTAAAAGTCCTTCGTATAGCTTCAATGTTCGCAATGTCTCGTTTTCTGTATGGGCTTGTGAGTAACTGAGCAATACTCAATTATTGGTAGGACTAGACTCTTCCATAATTTGAGCATGATGTTTGCTTTTCTGCTGCGGAAGCTCCTCCAGATGATTCCCATTATTTTTCTATCTGTTGCAATTTTGATGTTATAGAGCTCTCTGAATTCTGCATCCGACATTATTACTCCAAGATCCCTGACTTGTGGATTTTGTGTTGTCTGTTTGGCTTGTAGAGTTTTGTACCCTTTTTTCTGTAGCTCCTTGTTATTACCATATCTTAGAAGTTGGAATTTTTCTTCGTTGAACTTCATATTGTTGTCTTCCCACTGGAATAATGTTTTAATGTCGTTTTGTAATCTTTCTATGTCACCTTCGTTCAGTATTTCCTTTCATATCTTTGTGTCATCTGCGAAACATGATACAATACTGTCATTAATATCTGCATCAATATCTGCAATCAATCATTATTATGAACAGCAAGGGAGCTAGTACTGTCCGTCGTGGGACAGAACTCTCTACTTCCGAGACTTCCGATTTGACTCCATTTACCACCATTTATAATACCTTACCTTACAACCTTACAAAGGTTCCGCGCGATGATTTCTCATTTCGCGAAGGTCAAGCGTGTCGCCCCTCCTCTCGAGTTGGCCTGGTGAAGTAGTGAGTTGGATTCTTGCGCTCTCCACCTCACATAGCCAGGTACGCCCGGCTCATCGGGGATTGTTCTGAGCCAGGCGTCTAGTCTTCTTTTGAAGATTTCCACTGCAACTCCCTTCGTGTTTCTTAGGTCTTTGGGCAACTGATTAAACAGTTTTGGTCCTCTCACTACAAAACTATTTTCTTTCAGGGTTAAGGATGTTCCCTGTCTCGCCTTCAATTTGGGAATACGACACAGTCTACCGCTTCTACTTTCCATCGTTGTTTGGGTAGTTATGGGATTCAGAGTAAGATTAGGGACTAGTTTCTCCATTATTTTCCAAGTGTAAATAATGGTGTATCTCTCTCTTCTCCTTTCCAGTGAATATAGGTCTAGTTCTCGTAACCTTTCCCAGTAATTTAGTTCTTTGCACCCATTGATCTTGGCTGTGAAGCTTCTTTGGATCCCCTCCTGCTGTCTAATGTCTTCTTTTTTATATGGGGAAGTTAGGACCGAGCAGTATTCTAATTTGGGTATGATCAGGGTTTTCAGTAGAGGAATCATTACATTCCTATCCCTTCGTTTAAAGGTTCTCAATATCTGACCCGTTATTCTCTTTGCTCTGTTTACTGCTATCTTATTTTGTGTTTCAAATTTCGCATCATCTGTCATTACAACCCCTAAATCTTTTGCTCTGGAATTTCTCTGAATTTCCTGTCCATTTGGGGTATAATATTCCATGCACTTTAGGTCTTCTCTTTTTCCGTAATGTAATAGCTGAAATTTCTCGGTGTTAAACTTCATATTGTTGTCTTCCGTCCATGTGTAGATTTTGTTTATGTCGGTTTGTAGAGATCCTATGTCTTCTGGGTTTCTTATTTTTCTACTGATCTTTGTGTCATCCGCAAAGGATGTTACTGTGCTGTCTCTGGTAACGTCCTCATCTATGTCAGTTAGCATGATTATGAAGAGTAGTGGAGCTAATACTGTTCCTTGTGGTACTGAGCTGAGGACCTCTGATTCTGATGAAGATACTCCTTGTACTGTAACGACTTGCCTCCGCTCACTAAGGAAATTATATATCCATTTCCCTACTTTTCCTGTTATTCCCATATATTTCAGTTTATGTATTATGATTCCGTGGTCACACTTGTCGAGCGCTTTAGCAAAGTCTGTGTATAGTACATCATAGTTTTCATTACTTTCAAGTGAATCAATAATGTTGTTGTAGTGTTCCATTAGTTGTGATAGGCATGATCTGCCTGATCGAAACCCGTGTTGGTTATCATTGAATTTTTTCTGAGTTTCCAAAAAGTCATAGATTTTCTGTCTAACTATTCTTTCAAATATTTTAGTGAGATGAGATGTAAGCGACACTGGCCTATAGTTTTTGGCCTGGGATCGATCTCCTCCTTTATATATGGGGACTATGTTCGCGCTCTTCAGGATGCCCGGTATTTCTCCCGTGTCTAATGATCGTCTCCAT
This sequence comes from Bathynomus jamesi, assembly GCA_023014485.1. Lineage (NCBI taxonomy): Eukaryota > Metazoa > Arthropoda > Malacostraca > Isopoda > Cirolanidae > Bathynomus > Bathynomus jamesi. The sequence goes on from JAJOZX010000452.1 coordinate 614,106, forward strand.
ATCCAGTATAGGGGCTCAGCGATTGCATTCTTGCAGTTTTTGATCAGTGTGGCATTCCATTTATCCGGTCCTGCCGCTGAGTGTGTTTTTAGTTTCCCTATGGCTTGTGTAATATCATCCGTCGTAAAGTCGAAATCCGTCATACTTTCCCCTTGTGGTTCTTCTTCAAAGAACGCGTTTCTATCGCAAATCAATTTGTCAGTTTTTGGGATACTGAAAGATGATTCATACTAATCATGTTACAATGTTATAATGTTTCAGACCAACAAAGACCCTGGGATCCACTCATGGCTGGTCTACCTAACTGTGTTCGTAATTGTGTATTGTGCGTGTCCACCGTGATGGCGGAGGGGACCTACAATTTTACGTGGGTTCCGAACCACAAAGCCTTAATTTTACTACCTTACACTATACCCAATCTATCAACATATGCGTCTAATCGATTTTTAAACATGTTTATAGACGTGCTACTAATTACTTCTACCGGCAAACTATTCCAGCTATTTACTATTCTATGCGTAAAAAAGTTTTTGGCAAGTGCTATCTCGAACCTTCTAAGCGACGGAATCATCTTAGTTGCTCGTCTTTGAACTCTTTCGAGTTTGTCTATATCTCTATATCTTTTCGCATATGCGGATTCCAAAATTGGATCGCGTACTCCAAATGGAGTCTAACTAATGATTTATAGAGAGGAACTATAATATCGCGCGATTTGTACTCAAAATTCCGAGCTATAAAACCTAACACTTTGTTAGCTTTATTGATCGCTGCTGTACTTTGTTTCGCTACTTTTAAATCACCAATGACTATAACTCGTAAATCTTTTTCCTGCTCTACGCTTGTTAACTCCTTCCCTGACATAGTATACGCAAAATTACCGTTACGCGAACCTATATGTAAAATTTTGCACTTATCGACGTTAAATCTCATTTGCCATGTGACTGACCAATCAACGATTTTATTCAGATCTTCCTGAATTTTACATCTATCTTCGTTATTAATCGCCCTACCACCCAGCTTCGGGTCATCCGCAAACTGTGAAACTGTACTGACTAGGCCGACATCTAAATCGTTAATATATATAAGAAAAAGCAAGGGGCCCAATACAGAACCCTGAGGAACGCCACTCGCCACATTAGCCCAAGACGACTCCGCTCCATCAACGACCACCCTCTGTTTCCTGCCTCGCAACCACTCTTCTATCCAATTTATTACTACACCCCTGATTCCATGAGCCTTAGTTTTTTCAATGAGTCTTTTGTGCGGTACGGTGTGGTACATCAACCGCCCGATGACTATCGTAAACGTCAACCACGCTTTGAAAAAATTCTAAAAGATTAGTTAAGCAAGATTTATTTCGCCTAAAACCGTGCAGCGTATTTCTAACTAAGTTATGCAATTCTAAGTGTTCTACTATACGATCCCTAATTATTGATTCCAGTAGCTTACCTACAACAGACGTTAAAATGATTGGCCTATACTTTCCTGCCGCACCTTTATCGCCTTTCTTAAAGATACGTGTTACGTTTGCTAATTTGAAATTATCTGGTACGCAGATAGTTGTATGGGATATATGGAATCCGGTCCCGGTGATTTACGCATTTTCATTTTATCAATATAACGCATTACCTTCCCTTCACTAACCACAATATTATCAAAAATATTACCATTATCAAAAGGTATTATGTCTATGACCGTAGGGATATTCGTTACATCTTCTATAGTAAAAACTGACGTAAAAAATTCGTTTAACAAGGTAGCCATTTCCTTGTTTTCAGAAACTAGATCTCCGTTAACATTTTTCAACGGCCCCAAGACACTTTTTACTGGATTTCTATTGTTGACGTATTGAAAGAATCGCTTCGGGTTTTCTTTACCGTCACGAGCTATGGAGATTTATTTGCGCTTGGACTTTTTTATTACACTTTTCGCTTCACGCCTTAGAGATATGTACTTGTTTCGTAACCACAAATTGTCTTTATCGCACTTATGTAGCCTATAAGCCATATCCCTACTCTTTATAATGTCTCCTACTCTAGAAGTAAACCACAAGGGCTTGTTGTTTACTTTCGCAAGCTTAATTCTGTACGGTACACATTCCTCATTTATAGTCCTAAATACTGTTTCAAACGATTCCCACATTAGTTTTGAGTTGGAGATCCCCATTACGTTTTCCCAATTGACGTGTGACAATTTATTTCGAAATTTACAAAAGTCTGCATGCTGGAAGTAGGAATTTTAGTCGAGTTAGCTGGTTTCGAGTGACTTACTGAGAGGACAAACTCTACCATATTGTGATCGCTATTGCTTAACGGTTCTATTACTTGAAGATCAGTGATTAGCCTATCATCCGTAGTTATTACTAAATCTAAAATACTGTCCAGCCTCGTAGGTTCCCCAACTTTTGAATAAGAAAGCTATCCTCGAGAAAATTAACTAAGCGATTACCTTCCGCGTCTCCCTGCATTGTATTGTAATTCACGTTGGCGCAATTAAAGTCACCCATAACTAAAGCCTGCTCACTACCTATTATTCTCTTTAGTTCACGATATAACGCTTCGTCCGTATCAGCTGTTTGATTAGGGAGCCTATATATAACCGCAACAACAAGTTTGAAATCGTTCAATTTAAGTTCTGCTATAGTCGAATCTATCGGTTCTGGAATTGTGTGCTTTACTTCTATAACGTTCGCAATATTACCTTTGATATACAACATAACACCGCCTCCTCGCCTACCTATTCTGTTTTTAACAAAAAGTCTATAACCTCTAATTTGATACTCCCCTACAAAGTCACGTGTTTCAGAGGTAAGCCACGATTCATTTATCGCAATTAAATCATAGTCATTACAAGCAATTAAAGAAAAAAATCGTTTATTTTATTTCGTAGGCTACGAGCATTTAACGACAGAACCTTCAAATTGTTTGTAATTGCGAGACCTTCGCGAGCGCAGGGGAAATTTGTGGAAATTACGCTGGGACCGTTCGAGTTACGGCAGCCTGAAAAGAAGAGACATTATTATGAAACAGTCTTCCTAATCGCGCAGCTCCAACGTCACTAAAGATGAAGTCCATCTCCGAAGAACAAGTCCTTCCTGCCGTAGAAAACTGTTCCAAAAATTCGCAAAATGCACTCCTTCCTGTTGGCAAAGAGACTTTAGGTTATTGTTGATATAGGTCGCTTTGCTGTGGAAATCGCTACGTTGGATAATTCGACGAAGTATACCTATTAAAACAATCTTCTTAGTTTTTCCCTAATATATATACATATATACACACACACATACACACATATATATATAGTATACACACACACACACACACACACACACACACACACATATATATATATACATGCTGCAAACCCACAAGGAAAAAGAAAAACGATTCCAAGGCCTTTCGTGTATTCAGAGCTACACCTCGTCAGGGAATGAAGAGAGAAGGCAAGATGCCCATAAATATATACAACATAGCGGAAACCAAAACAATTAGCACATACTTAACAAGAGTTAATGAGAGGCAAAAGGAATTTTAACAAGATATTGTCAATTTTATACGTTCCCGCAATGTTATTGAAATTGTTTTTAAAATGGATAAATGCACATTCTAGAATATTTCTTTCTATTATATCTCTGTTTTCAACAAGCGCTTTAGAACTATCCCACTTGATGCTATGATTACATCTATACATATGGTTAAACAAAGCATTAGAATTATTAGCTGTTCTATACACATATTTATGCTGTTTTACCCTAACATCTAACGTTTTACCCGTTTGGCCTATATATACTGAGTTACACTGTGTACATCCGATCGAATACACACAATCAACAACATTATCCGGGCTATTCTTTATTAGGCGTGATTTAACAGTATTATTATACTTAAAGACTACAGTGATGCCAAGTGCTTTAAGTAAAGTCGGAAGATATTGAAAATTAACATGGTAAGGTAGGCTAAGGATATTTTTACGCTCAAATTCCTTTACAATTACATTATTATAATACCTACTCTTGGCTTTTCTAAGACAGTTATCTAAAAATGAAATAGGATAACATAATTTAGTACCAATATTCATGATATTGCATAACTCTGAATCTAAAAATTCAGGACTGAAACTCACAATGCTCTAAGAAACATAACAGAGAAAATAGAGGATTTAATCGAGGAATGATGGTCAGAATAAAAATGCACATAAGGGTTATTATTAGTAGGCTTGCGATAGACTTCAAATTTGAACTGATTAGAGCATCTCCAAATTTATAGATCCTGAAAAGATAAGCTTCCATCATTTTCTCTTTCAACTGTGAACTTAATAGATGGGATTAAATTGTTGAGCCTACCAAGAAATAAGTCAACATCCAAATTATTAGGCCAAAGACATAAAATATCATCTATATACCTGTACCAAACCAGGTTAAAATTAGCAATCGTAGGCAAAATTCTACTTTAAAAAAATTCCACATATAAATTAGCTAGTACAGGTGAAAGGGGATTTCCCATCGCCAATCCGAACGACATAGCATAAAACTTATTTTCAAACTGAAATTTACAATCTTTGACACAGAGCTTAATTAACTCAATAAGAGTGTTGTGTTGAACAGGGAAAGAATATTCAGCGATCTTATCTTTTAAAAAATCAAGTAGGTCATCAACAGGGACTGTTGTGAATAATGAGCATACATCAAAGCTTACCAATTTGAAATTAGGGTCATTAGGAAACTTCAGTTTGTCAATAAGATCCATGCTATTTACAATATGTGACTTAGAAATAGAGCCAACTAACGGCGTTAATAAACTAACTAACCATTTAGAAAGCTTAGATAGTTTATTAACGCCGTTAGTGGCTCTATTTCTAAACTATCTAAACTATCTAAGCTATCTAAATGGTTAGTTAGTTTATTAACGCTGTTAGTTGGCTCTATTTCTAAGTCACATATTGTAAATAGCATGGATCTTATTGACAAACTGAAGTTTCCTGATGACCCTAATTTCAAATTGGTAAGCTTTGATGTATGCTCATTATTCACAAAAGTCCCTGTTGATGACCTACTTGATTTTTTAAAAGATAAGATCTCTGAATATTCTTTCCCTGTTCAACACAACACTCTTATTGAGTTAATTAAGCTCTGTGTGAAAGATTGTAAATTTCAGTTTGAAAATAAGTTTTATGTTATGTCGTTCGGATTGGCGATGGGAAATCCCCTTTCACCTGTACTAGCTAATTTATATATGGAATTTTTTTTTTAAAGTAGAATTTTGCCTACGATTGCTAATTTTAACCTGGTTTGGTACAGGTATATAGATGATATTTTATGCCTTTGGCCTAATAATTTGGATGTTGACTTATTTCTTGGTAGGCTCAACAATTTAATCCCATCTATTAAGTTCACAGTTGAAAGAGAAAATGATGGAAGCTTATCTTTTCAGGATCTATAAATTTGGAGATGCTCTAATCAGTTCAAATTTGAAGTCTATTGCAAGCCTACTAATAATAACCCTTATGTGCATTTTTATTCTGACCATCATTCCTCGATTAAATCCTCTATTTTCTCTGTTATGTTTCTTAGAGCATTGAGAGTTGTCAGTCCTGAATTTTTAGATTCAGAGTTATGCAATATCATGAATATTGGTACTAAATTATGTTATCCTGTTTCATTTTTAGATAACTGCCTTAGGAAAGCCAAGAATAGGTATTACAATAATGTAATTGTAAAGAAATTTGAGCGTAAAAATATCCTTAGCCTACATTACCATCTTAATTTTTAATATCTTCCGACTTTACTTAAAGCACTTGGCATCAATGTAGTCTTTAAGTATAATAATACTGTTAAATCACGCCTAATAAAGAATAGCCCGGATAATGTTGTTGGTTGTGTGTATTCGATCGGATGTACACAATGTAACTCAGTATATATAGGCCAAACGGGTAAAACTTAGATATTAGGGTAAAACAGCATAAATATGTGTATAGAACAGCTAATAATTCTAATGCTTTGTTTAACCATATGTATAGATGTAATCATAGCAACAAGTGGGATAGTTCTAAAGCGCTTGTTGAAAACAGAGATATAATGGGAAGAAATATTCTAGAATGTGCATTTATCCATTTTAAAAACAATTTCATTAACAGTGCGGGAACGTATAAAATTGACAATATCTTGTTAAAATTCCTTTTGCCTCCCATTAACTCTTGCTAAGTATGTGCTAATTGTTTTGGTTTCCGCTACGTTGTACATATTTATGGGCATCTTGCCTTCTCTCTTCATTCCCTGACGAGGTGTAGCTCTGAATACACGAAAGGACTTGGAATCGTTTTTCTTTTTCCTTGTGGGTTTGCAGCATTCATTCATTTTATGTGTTTAATTGTGAAATTCATCCCATATATATATATATATATATATATACACACACATATTAGGGTGGCTGTATATTGTATAAACATAATCTCTAAAATGTTAAGTTCGGAACCCATAATATTGTTCTTATTCCTTAGAAAACTCAGAATACCAATTTGTATACAAATTGGAAATGTTTTAGAGGTGCGCAAAAGTCCAGAAGATTTTAGCTGACAATCTATTTTGAGTTCAGATCCAGGTCCCCCTCACCCATAATGGTGAGTATTATTCTCTCAATAGAGGGAGTTTCGTTGGTGCTAACAACTTATTGTCGCCTGGTTGAACTTTGGAGACCTTCAACTAATGTTTTCTTTCTTGCACCTGGGAATGTTTTACGATGTTTCTCAACGACCTGGAGCAAAAACTGTGTATGTTCCTCATTTCTCGTTACAGAGGCGTTAAAGTCTTTATCAATGCTACTCCCCTTTCTGCTATATTTTTGGCAACCTTCATGCTTTTAAGAATCTTGGAAGCGTTTTGATAAGCTGGAATCTGTTCCCATTGAGCTGGATCTACAGAAGTTAAAAAGTCATTTTCCAACCCTAAAATTGAGAACAGTTGTCGAGAGTTTGCTGTGACAAATGATGACATCTTTTCCTTCAGCAATCGTTGGACAAATTCTATTTGGAGGGCATTTATCTCCTTCATTTTTTAGAGCTGCGACCATCAATCTGTTCATTTCTAAAGGTACACGATCATCAAAGAAAGAGAGACCAATCAAATTTTTTTGTAATGCTTTCCATTCAGAATAAAGTTTGAGCAACCGCTTAAAGAGATCATGTTCATGCGCAGTTGGAATACTGGCTTTCTTCCAGAAACCCATAACATTGATCAAAGTGTTCTTAGCACTATCTTTCAAAGGGAGCTTCATCTCTGAATGATGGTAAAAAATGTGCCAAAACTTGCTGCTGAGAAAGGAGTTTATCGCCCAGTGTTTTTGGTAAAGTTGGACCAACAAGCCATATATCTGTTTTAGAACAAGTACTATAACTAGTACTAGCCATGATTGCAAAAAAATTGAAAATTTTACGACGTGAAACCAGTGGTGTAGTGCTGTGGGAACGCGTGGGAACGGCGTTCCCTTACTTTTTTTGGTAGACGGAACGGCGTTCTCTCACTATTTCAAATAAATCCGAACTTACAAATCTCTAACGTCATGAAATTTTAATTCCCAACCCTAGAAGAAATATGAGAAAGAATCATTAACTGTTTCATTTCTTTTAGCTTCGACTGAGGCAATGCTAGCCTATAAAGATCTGATGAAACAGTCACCACGGCGTACCGGTTAACTTTTTTTTAGTTAATCATTCCAGTTGTTAGCTATTTTTATTGATCGTACTGGATGTCGTATATCTAATGACACTGGAAATACTGCATCATCAACCTTGGAATATATCCTAATATCCAGTGCATATGACCTCAAAATATCCCTGAAATTGGTCAGATTTCAAAAGATTTCCGGGGGGGGCTTACAGTGCCCCCGGACCCCCAGCTGTATGGGCTCGCCGCGCTCGCCATTGTCTCCCCCGCATCTGAGTAACACTTTCAAAATGCGTTCCTCACTTCTTTATTTAGCACTACACCACTGCGTGAAACTCCTAACCGTGAAATAAATGGAGCACGAATTACTACCACATACGAACTTCCTCAGCATGTAGTTAACTGAGGATTTGAGTTGCAGCTTGCTCCTTGCCAGTTTTTCAGATGCCAAAAGTCACAAGAAGTAGTTACATGTATTGATATTATATCATAAATACAACTATATATCTGAAAACATATGAATATTTCATATAAACATTTCAGTAATAATTTCTGCAAATTTTGTAAAGAAATAAATGGGGTATTTTACTATTGATTAAAAGTACAATACTGTACATTTTTATACTGCCGTGTGCCACCCCTAAATATGATTTGATTGCTTTAAAAAATGGCATGGTAATTTTTCTCATCATAAAAAACAAAATTCGACCTTCCAAACTCTAAAGTTAAAAAATAATTTTTGTCCCTCTATGCTGATAGCCACCCTAATATATATATATATAACTGCAATGACCACGCAGTATATTAATGTATAGAAACGACGTAAGTATAGAGGAGTGTTCTGCACACGAGGAAGAGAAATAACGAACAAATGAAAAATGAGGTGACCGCCCGGCAATCGGAAGATCCTGGGTTCGATTCCCGGGCGGTCACCTCATTTTTCATTTGTTCGTTATTTCTCTTCCTCGTGTGCAGAACACTCCTCTATACTTACGTCGTTTCTATACATATATATATATATATATATATATATATATATATATATATATATATATATTATACAAGCATCCTAACTTTATATTAGTTTTCGATTACTGCAATAATATACTGACTTTTTGTAATTTGACTTTTAACTGGGTTGTTGTTATTGTTGGTTAGCAGATCAGCCCACCCTGATCGAGCAAGCCGTCTGTGGAGTTGTCTAGTCTGTGTTTATATGTCTGTAAGTTGGGGTGATGTCCACATCGGAATCGTACTAAGTTAACTCGCTCTGATCTGCTCAGGCTGGTCTCTGACCTGTCAATGGATGGCGGCTTTGCACCTAGGACGGCATTCGGACCGAGTCGTGTCAGTGCTTTGTGGGTTAGGTGTGTGTGTGTATGTGTTTTCTGTACTGTGTGATGTCTGTGGGGCGTGATATAGAATGGAGTATTTGGTTATAATGTCTCTCTGGTGTTACCTTAATGGTGCGAGGTGTCGGTGCATGATTGTACATGTAGTGGCAAGGGTGTTATGGGATAGTTGTCGCTGCTGCCATGAATTGTGTTCCCCTCATGTCTAAATGTTCCCTAACTTTCAGTATTTTTGTTTCTATGTGCAGGTGTTCTATTGGTGTTTGAGTACATCCTGTAATGATACGAAGTGCGTTGTTTTGTATTGTCTGTAAGGTGTTTATGTGTGTGCTTGAGATAATGGGTGCTCAGCATGAGCTAGCACAGTCCACAACTGAGCGAATATATTGTTTGTATATGAGTGATGTTTTTCCTAATGGTGTCCAAAGTTTGTGCCTGTTAGTACCTTAAGCGTGTTAAGTCTTGACGAACATTTGTTTTTAATGTCCTGAATGTGGTTTGCAAAAGATAATGATGTGCTGTATGTGACCCCCCCCCCCCAAGATTTTGGTCCTGTGAGTGTGTGGAATGTTGGTGTGTTTAGTGTAAGCTGTGAAGTTATCTGGTGTTCTTTTGTGTTGCTTGTTAGGAAGGTGATGGCTGATTTGTGGGCGCAACCTTTGAGTCTATTGTGTGTGAGCCAGTCTTGTATCCTGTTTATGTATGTTTGTAGGTTATTTGTAGCGGTGTCGATGTTGTGTGGGTGGATGTTAGAGTGATGTCATCTGCATATGATGATAAGGTAAGCTTGTTATCATGGGTGTTGGAATGTCATGCATATATAAGTTGAAGAGTGTTGGTGAGAGAACAGAGCCTTGAGGGACCCGTTCGGAAAAAGCTTGTTTTTGGATCACGGCCATTAAATGTGACATGTGAGTATCTTCCTGATAGATAGTGCTCAGCACCTTTTGGTGTTATTGTGCATGTTTGTGTTGAGTATTTTGTAATGAGATGGAAGCGTGGGATAGCATCAAATGCTTTACTAATGTCTATTGTTGCTAATAGTGTACGTTGAGCTGGTCGTCTGGAGTTGATGCCATCCATGATGTGCTGCGTGAGGTTAGTGAGTAATGTCGTGGTTGAGTGGTGAGGTCTGAATCCATGTTGAGTAGGCAATAGTGGTATGTGTGGGTTGGTGATTTGTAAGATTAGTCTTTCTGTTACTTTGGAAGGTGTGTATAGTAAAGTAATGGGTCTATAGGAAGCTGGTTCTGTTGGATTTTTGTTTGGTTTGAGTAGTGTAATAATTTTACCTTGTTTCTATATGTCAGGAACAATACAGTGTTGGTATGAATATGTGCTGATGTTTGTGAGAGCTAGTATTCCCTGTAAGCCCAAGTGTTTAAGGTGTATATTAGATATGTTGTCTGGTCCAGTAGCCTTCGAATTCTTAATGTTTTTGGTGATCTTGGTGGTCTGGTCTGTATTGAAGGGTGTAATGGTCGTGTCGAGTTTGTAGGTTTTCTTGTGTCTGGCTGTTTGTCTGTCTGCGTGTTTCTGGTTGTTGTCTCTCTTTAAGTGACTTATGTTTGCGTATGATTAACGAGAATGTTAGCTTGTTGTGTATATGTTGGGATATTATTTTGGCTGCGACATATAGCCGAGTGTGAGGTGTGATTGCCACTGTTAGAATGGGTTATGCTCTTTATAATCTTGTATAGCCTGGATGTATCTGTGGAGTGGTTTAGTGTTGTTATGAATTCCCTAAATGTTTCTGTTTGTTTTTCTTTAAGTTTGTTGTTTATTTCTGTGTTGAGCTGCTGTATTTGCTATTTTATGGCTTCTGTGTGTAGTGTTTGTGTTAGGGTTGCCAAGTCAACAGATCTTGAATAAAGGACACTTGCACGCTACCGTATATTCCATTGCTTATCATGATAAAAATTTACTTGTGCAATATTTTTTACAATTTCTTTATTATTCATAGATAAAATATGTCTAGAAAGTCGTACACTTGTAAAATCACATTACTGTATTGAAATGAAACATTTTTAAATTTCTTTATTATATTTTGTGAATTAAAGACAGGAAAATATTTACAAATCATTATAATGAATGAAGCCTTTATTTATTTATAAAATTGTACTTATCTTGACTTCGACCAGCCTTCAGTAAAGTGGTATCATTTTTTATTTTGCCAGCAAAATCGGAACAATTGTCTTTTAAATTTAAATAAATCAAAAGTTCACTTTTTTTAATTCTACTGAACATCTGTTTCTGTCATCTCGCCACTTAGCACTCATTACACTGAAAATTCTTTCGCAATATGCTGATGTTCCAGGCACCGACAAAGCATAGGACACCACTTTGAAAATATTTATACATTTAAAACCACTGCTTTTTAAAATGAGGTGCCATTTACCTGCCGTACTTAAGCAGTTCTTAAAAGCAGTTCTTAAAACCGTCTCAAATTTTTAGCGATGAATAAAATTTTGAGAGTCAATTACTGAATTAAAGGACATATGGCGTCCTTTCCGAGTTTATCAAAGGACAAGGACACATGAGCTGAAATAAAGAACTGTCCTTTGAAATAAAGGACACTTGGCAACGCTAGTTTGTGTTTATGTTTGAGGTTGTTACGTTGCCTTATGAGGTGGGCTATTTCTCTAGTGTAATTTGGGTTGTATTTCCTAATGTTGCCCTTGGGTATGTATTTGTTCGCATTATTGATAATCTGATTAAATGTCTTGAGTGTTATATTGATGTTTATGATGGTTGTGCTGTTTAATGTGGTGAATTGTTCCTCAGCCTGTATTTTGAACTGTTCCCAATCAGCTTTCTTGTAATTTCTGTAAGTGTGCCTAAGGCTGTTGTGGCAGAGTGTAGAACGTGTTGTAATGATGATGGGCAGGTGGTCTGATGACAGTTGTTTTTCTGTTCTCCAGTGTGTATGTGTTGTTAGTGAGGGGGAACAGGACGTTATGTCTGGGGAGGAGTTTGAGTATCCTGCTTGATGTGGTATGTGTGTATATTCTTCTGTATTGTTAAGAATGAAGAGGCTGTTTAGTTGTGTGGCTATATTGGCGCCTTTGGTGTTGCTTTGGTTGTGCAGGTACCAACTAGTATCTTTAGCGATAGAGAGGCCAGATTGTGTAACTGTGGATTGTAATTAGCTGGCACCTGAGGTGAACTATCTGGTGGGATGTAAATGTTGATGAGTGTGGTGTTGTGTTTTGCGCGTGTTTTAATGTTAACTGCCTGTATTTCTATCGTGTTATCTGCTTGGATTGTGTTTGTAATGTTTTGGGTGGCATCAGTGTAGCTAATGCTTTTACCTATGTAAGTGATGAGTCCACCCCCGTGACTCCCAGTACGATCTTGACGGATCGCCGTGAAGTCAGGGATGGTGGGTGTTTTGTGTGTGCGTTTTAGTTTTGTTTCTTGTATAAGTGCTATGTGAATGTTTTGTTTGTGCACGAATTCCCTAAGCTGCATGATTTTGTTTGTGAGGCCATCTACATTGTACTGGAATATGTTAATATTATGATTCTGTATGTGTCTCATGGTCCTATTGTGTCTATGTCTTTGTGTATGGTGACATGTGTAAGTTGTAGTGGGGCCTGGATTAGTCATAATGTCGCCGGAGAGTAAGAGTAGTCCGGGGAGCTCGCAATTGCTTCCCGTAAATGAAAAAAAATAGCACGCTGGTATAGGTCCGGCCCCGGGAGCCAATCGGCACTCTGACCGTGCCGCAACAGGCCGTCGACTGCCAGTCTGGCCAAACGTAGAGAGCCCGTTGCACGGAGATTTGAGGAAGTTTGGCCACCAGCGCGTTGATGTTTTGGTATGACGTCGCCTCTTCTTCGCGTTGACGTGTCCCGTGCTGGAGGATACAGCCACTGTTAGAAGCTTCCTCGTCAGCTGCTAACTGTCGACATACGTTGAGGTTTTTAGCTCCTTCCTATCAGTTTCTTATTATCTTTGGTCAAAATGTGCTGTTCAATACTCTCATTTCTTTTTGTACTTTATTTTCTTTATTAATTTGTCCAACAATTTTGGATTGGAAGTATATAATGAAATTATTTCCGGTCCTGTCCTTCAAATGTTTTGATAAAAAGCTCTTTTAGGATTTTCTTTCAATCAAGAATAAAGAAAATGAATTCTTTACTAAATTTTGCTTTATTCACATTAATGTTGGGAGTGAATACCATTAAGCAAAAACAGATGTCCAAATCACGATTAAAGGTTGAATCTCTCTTATTAGTAAATGCCGTCCAGTATCTAATAATGCTAATAATGTTGGAATAAGCCCTGCTAGGAGAACTGGACTATTTCATGCTGCTTTTTGACAACACCCTAGTAAAAATAATAAAAACGGTTAAATACACATTTTTTATTTACAATAAAATAAAATAAGTTTGACTACATGTATGCGGCCGCATCAGGTCCTCGTTGCTGATCAAACTAAATATAGCCCGTTCCAGCTGATAACATAAGTAGACTTCGAATCACCACCACGTCGTTGTTAGTGACCCAACTCTAAGTTTTCATTGCTTTTACTTATAGTAATATTATTACCTTGTAAATTATAAGAGCAAAAATGGTTTTATTCACTTTAAAAGTAGCGAGTAACGAGTTGCGGTTGGAATTCAGCTAAAATGTAGGGCCTAGTGCTTACGCTACATTTCCTCAAAAGCATCAGTGCCACAGCTACCGCTACTCCAACACTATATATATATATATATATATATATATATATATATATGTGTGTGTGTGTATGTGTGTGTGTGTGTGTGTGTGTGTGTGTGTGTGTGTGTGTGTGTGTACGCAGAGAGAGAGAGAGAGAGAGAGAGAGAGAGAGAGAGATAGATTCGTGTTTTAGCTCTGTGTAAATGATTTACCAGTTGCTATGTTGAAATGAACCCTAGAAGTATTTCATTATTAAGCTACTGTCAACAGAGGATGGTCAACTATAACAAGGCCTTCGGAAGCGGTAAGCCCAGTCAGACTTTGGACTGACCAATATTCAACTAAGCCATACGGTTTGTTCGTGGGTTCCGCTATTTTATTGGTCAAACTTTTAAAAAATACCTACTTTCATTTGTTCTAGAACTGTGTGGGCTGAGCGAGTGATCTTTCTCATTGACTGTTTGCCAAATTCAAATTTATTGTCAACTTAATCGCAGAGTGATAAGGTACGTGTGTCTGCTGCACTCGCTTTTGAGGTTTTTATTTTTATATTGTATATTTATCTATCTATTAAATATACAACTCGACGTAATTTGTTCAGAGAATAGTTAAATCAACTATATATATATATATATATATATAGATATATATACACATTCAACTGCAAAGAACACGCAGTATAAATAACGTAAAGAACGACGCTTGTATAGGAGATATTCCGCGCAAGACGAGAAAGAGAAAACAACAAATGAAAAAATGAAGTACCACCTGGGAATCGAACCCGGGATCTTCCGATTGCCGGTCAGACGCGATAACCACTACACCATGGACTCCACTCTTCCAAATGCCGTAATTCCTCTACATACTCGCAGAAACCAATGCCCCAAGGGGGCACCTCCCGCTTGCCGTAACATTATATACATTCAACTGCAAAGAACACGCAGTATAAATAACGTAAAGAACGACGCTTGTATAGGAGATATTCCGCGCAAGACGAGAAAGAGAAAACAACAAATGAAAAAATGAAGTACCACCTGGGAATCGAACCCGGGATCTTCCGATTGCCGGTCAGACGCGATAACCACTACACCATGGACTCCACTCTTCCAAATGCCGTAATTCCTCTACATACTCGCAGAAACCAATGCCCCAAGGGGCACCTCCCGCTTGCCGTAACATTATATACATTCAACTGCAAAGAACACGCAGTATAAATAACGTAAAGAACGACGCTTGTATAGGAGATATTCCGCGCAAGACGAGAAAGAGAAAACAACAAATGAAAAATGAAGTACCACCTGGGAATCGAACCCGGGATCTTCCGATTGCCGGTCAGACGCGATAACCACTACACCATGGACTCCACTCTTCCAAATGCCGTAATTCCTCTACATACTCGCAGAAACCAATGCCCCAAGGGGGCACCTCCCGCTTGCCGTAACATTATATACATTCAACTGCAAAGAACACGCAGTATAAATAACGTAAAGAACGACGCTTGTATAGGAGATATTCCGCGCAAGACGAGAAAGAGAAAACAACAAATGAAAAAATGAAGTACCACCTGGGAATCGAACCCGGGATCTTCCGATTGCCGGTCAGACGCGATAACCACTACACCATGGACTCCACTCTTCCAAATGCCGTAATTCCTCTACATACTCGCAGAAACCAATGCCCCAAGGGGGCACCTCCCGCTTGCCGTAACATTATATACATTCAACTGCAAAGAACACGCAGTATAAATAACGTAAAGAACGACGCTTGTATAGGAGATATTCCGCGCAAGACGAGAAAGAGAAAACAACAAATGAAAAAATGAAGTACCACCTGGGAATCGAACCCGGGATCTTCCGATTGCCGGTCAGACGCGATAACCACTACACCATGGACTCCACTCTTCCAAATGCCGTAATTCCTCTTTCTCGTCTTGCGCGGAATATCTCCTATACAAGCGTCGTCTTTACGTTATTTATACTGCGTGTTCTTTGCAGTTGAATGTATATAATGTTACGGCAAGCGGGAGGTGCCCCCTTGGGGCATTGGTTTCTGCGAGTATGTAGAGGAATTACGCATTTGGAAGAGTGGAGTCCATGGTGTAGTGGTTATCGCGTCTGACCGGCAATCGGAAGATCCCGGGTTCGATTCCCAGGTGGTACTTCATTTTTTCATTTGTTGTTTTCTCTTTCTCGTCTTGCGCGGAATATCTCCTATACAAGCGTCGTTCTTTACGTTATTTATACTGCGTGTTCTTTGCAGTTGAATGTATATAATGTTACGGCAAGCGGGAGGTGCCCCCTTGGGGCATTGGTTTCTGCGAGTATGTAGAGGAATTACGGCATTTGGAAGAGTGGAGTCCATGGTGTAGTGGTTATCGCGTCTGACCGGCAATCGGAAGATCCCGGGTTCGATTCCAGGTGGTACTTCATTTTTTCATTTGTTGTTTTCTCTTTCTCGTCTTGCGCGGAATATCTCCTATACAAGCGTCGTTCTTTACGTTATTTATACTGCGTGTTCTTTGCAGTTGAATGTATATAATGTTACGGCAAGCGGGAGGTGCCCCCTTGGGGCATTGGTTTCTGCGAGTATGTAGAGGAATTACGGCATTTGGAAGAGTGGAGTCCATGGTGTAGTGGTTATCGCGTCTGACCGGCAATCGGAAGATCCCGGGTTCGATTCCCAGGTGGTACTTCATTTTTTCATTTGTTGTTTTCTCTTTCTCGTCTTGCGCGGAATATCTCCTATACAAGCGTCGTTCTTTACGTTATTTATACTGCGTGTTCTTTGCAGTTGAATGTATATAATGTTACGGCAAGCGGGAGGTGCCCCCTTGGGGCATTGGTTTCTGCGAGTATGTAGAGGAATTACGGCATTTGGAAGAGTGGAGTCCATGGTGTAGTGGTTATCGCGTCTGACCGGCAATCGGAAGATCCCGGGTTCGATTCCCAGGTGGTACTTCATTTTTTCATTTGTTGTTTCTCTTTCTCGTCTTGCGCGGAATATCTCCTATACAAGCGTCGTTCTTTACGTTATTTATACTGCGTGTTCTTTGCAGTTGAATGTATATAATGTTACGGCAAGCGGGAGGTGCCCCCTTGGGGCATGGTTTCTGCGAGTATGTAGAGGAATTACGGCATTTGGAGAGTGGAGTCCATGGTGTAGTGGTTATCGCGTCTGACCGGCAATCGGAAGATCCCGGGTTCGATTCCCAGGTGGTACTTCATTTTTTCATTTGTTGTTTTCTCTTTCTCGTCTTGCGCGGAATATCTCCTATACAAGCGTCGTTCTTTACGATATATATATATATATTATACACTATTGCTGGTATGAATGTTAAAAACGCTTTGAAATATGCGCAATGATGAAGGGTCTAACCTTTTATGGAAGAAAGTACTGCCACTAGGTGCTTCCTGCCAGGTAGATGTACCTTCACTTCCTCGATTTAGAAGAGTTCCAGATAGGCTAGAAGAGGGTTGTGTTCCATCAGAAGGCCACCAAGCTCCTGAAGATCTTTACAGAAAGTTAGATTATGAAGCTCTGGACCTCATTATAATGCCCATAACTGACAGGTTTGACCAAGCAGACTACAAAATGTATGTCCAGTGTAAAGAGTTGCTTCTCAAGGATGCCAAAGGATGCACGTTCACAGTAGAATTAGAGAAAGTAACCTCATTCTAGGGCTCAGACTTCCTTCCTGCAAGACTGCATACACATCTAGCAACCTTCAGTACCAACTTTGTGTTTACGGGTACCCTTGAGCAGTTAATCGTACGTGATGTAGTTACATACATGCAATCACTGACACCTGGCTAGTAATCTCTTATCTCCTCTGTGATCACATAAGCAAAGTTAATTATAGTGACGCCAGCCACCATTACTTGTAGTGAACGCTCGTTTAGTATTCTTGTCCGTATTTGAGCTGGAAAAAAAGAAGTTGAAAATTTAAAGATCTTCATTGTCAATTATTAAGAACTCCAAGATTTATAAGCCATAAGATACTTTTTGGGCTACTTGAATAATAGGAATGTTTGGTTGATGGGTCTACAGCTGAATGTGTAGTTGACAGATGTTTCAGTACAGTTATGATTAGGCGTCATTGTTATCTGTAATACACTCTTGAGTGTAAAAGCCTGTAATGATGGAATATTGAAACATTTGATAATGTTAAACCGACGGAGCGACTGAGAAAATGTAAAGACAACATAATTTATTATGTGAATTATGAAAAACCATTAATTTAGAGGGAAAAATAAAAATATTAACTTTGTGTACATTAACGTTAGATTTGTTTCTTTTAGCTCAGACGTGAAAATTTGATGATTGCGATATATATATATATATATATATATATATATATATATATATATATAGTATATTAAGGTTGTTCTTATTTGGGCTTAAATTTAAATGCGATTTTTATGAATGCACCCTCGGATATTGTGCTAATAGCTATAAAAACTAATCCTGTAAAGTTTGAGAGCGATCACATAATTTTTACTACTTCCCCCGGGTACTTTTGTATTCTCCCGGGTGAATCATATGATAGTGTACGTTTTTTGAAAATTGTCGTTGCGGAATGCCGTTGGATGGAATTGATATCTTTGGCATGTCGGTACTTTGTAGTTGAATTGTATACTAGGTCCCCCTCTACTCGAGTATTAGCCCCTCAATCGGGGGGGGGTCTCACGGGCAACCATCTCCCACTCATTGTTGCCTGTTTGCAGAAGTCACGGTGGACTTGCGGGCGTCATGGTAGCGCTGGCGGTGCGCCTCGACGACCTGGAGGAGGAACTGACGCTTGTCCTCGTTCTTTGTCAGTGCCAGGTTGTAGTCCTGCATCAAAGCAACGTTGCGCTCGGCGAAGCCGTTAGTGACGCAGAGACTCGCCACCCTCCGCGCGGCGGCGGCATACCTTTTGGTCACTGGGCCACTCCGCTGGATCGGAGGTTAGGAAGGCGCCGTCGATGCCTAGCACGTGGAACAAGAGCCTCGATGACTGGGTGACGAAATCTGCAAGGGTCTTGCCGTTCACCACAGCCGGCTTCGGCTCGACGACGACTCCCTTCGGGGGGCCGTCCGAGCCCTCCTGCTACTCGAACGCCTTCACCATCATCCTCTTTGTCTCCGCAAATGTGTCGTCGTCGAAGAAGGCGAGCGACACGAGTGGCTCGCTCAGATACCACAGGTGCCGGCGCGCGAAGCCGTCGGCCAGAACCTTGGCGAACGCCTTGTCCTCGTAGCCGACGAAGTCCTGGAGGAGGTCAAGGTCGTTCGCCGGGGTTCGGTGAAGCGAACCAGGCCGGAACGTAGAGGGCAAGGGCGAAGTTGATGAATCGCCTGAGACCGGTCCGCTCCCGCGCGGTGAGGACCAACTGTTCACGGAATGGGAACATCTTGAGGCAATAAATGGCCTTTGCCATCCAGCGCGCGCGGTCGAGGGCGCCTGGGCGCATGAACCGGATGCCGCCCGTGGGCACACCGCCGAGGACAATAATGGACAGCTCCATGAGCTCGCGGTAGTCATCGCGCGGCTGCTGTTGGGAGAGGTGGAAATGGTAGCGGGCGATGAGGTCGTCGCGCCGTCCATGAGGGCCGCCGTGGCCTCCTCGTCGTCGATGACCAGGTGGCGCTCGGTGTTGATGGAATCCCACCGTTCCTTAAATAGCTTGAAGAGCTGGACGTTGGGACCGGAGGAGGCGCGGAAACACTCGCTGAACGTCTTGGCGGCAGGCAAGGTTGAGCAGATCCTTGCCCAGCTTCTGTTTGATGAGCACGCAAGCGCCCGCGCGCGAGCCGGTGTTGGACGCGCCATCGTATCGAAGCTCAGGCCGGCGACGCGGTTTGCGATGCCCCAGTCCTCCAGCGCCTCGACGACAGCGTCCGCCATTGCTTGACCAGTGCTGGTGGCGAGCTTTGGGACAGCGAGGAGCTTAGCGACTCCTTCGCCGGAGACAAGGACGGGCAGCCGTTCGACGTTGTACGCGCCTCCCGTCACGTCGGCCACCAGCTTCCTGTCCCAGTGTACGATGAGCGGGGTGTCGGGCGAAAATGCCCGCTTGATGACGGCGGCGGCTTCCTTGCGGTGCTTGATGCGCGAGTGGAGAACAACGACCGGTTGACGGTGAGTTCCGCAACATTGTGCCCAAGACTCTCGGCAATCGCCGCCATGACGTGGACCGCCTTGTTGTGTGTGATGTGCGCGCGGTCGAGCGCGGCGGCCACCTTCGGTGTGATGACCTGCTGTCGCCCGCGGCGTTTCGGAGGCGGCGGGGTGGCGGCGCTGGATGTCGACGGGTGGGTGTGGGCATCGTTGCTTTGTCGAGGGCGCCGTGGGCTGCCCTCGCTGGAGCTGGAGTCCAGTTTGAGTTTGGTCACTTCCACCTCAGCGCGTTCTGTTCTGCCTCCTTCTCCTGGCGCACACGATCCCTGCGATGCGATGCGCCTGTCGCGCCTCACGCTCAGTGAGGAGGCGGTCACGCCGAGCATCGCCCACGCCGACCGTACTCGCGCTGGGCCAGGAGAAACGCTTTGTCCTCCTGAATGACGAGCATCTTCAGCACGTTCCCGTTGGCGATGTCGAATAGATTGTAGAGACCGCGCGTCCAGGCGTTCCGCTTATTCACGAGGAACGGCGTGGTCGCCTGCGTTTTCTTGCGCATCAGGTTCTTCCACTCCTCATGCAACTTGAAGAGCTTCTGGGAGCAACGATGATGAACGGAGGTCGAGATCAGGGCGATTTCCCAAAACTCGCAGATTTCGCTGATGACGATATCAGCCGCCTTCGAATTGTCTGTTTGCCGATGATATGCACATGGAAGAAGCGCGCGCAGACTTCTCCTTTCGACGGCAGTTTGAGCTGGTCAGAGACTCAGATGGGTGGCCTACCAGAAACACCTTGGTTGACGTCCATGTCGTACACTTAACAGTTGCAGTCGACGATATGATTTCAAGTCTGTGAAGGGAAAAATGTTAAAACTTATTAGAAAAATAGACACCTTATAACATGAACTATAACGATTAATATAAATTAATGATATAGATTTAAATAATGAATTAAATGAAATATAAAAAAAATATGATTCCCTCGCTAGCAAGCTAACATTGTCATCTACAAGTTTACTTTTCCACAATTTATTTGAGAAATCAATACCTTGGAGGCTTGGCTTCTAGGCCTATAAGGCAAGACGAAACTAAAATATCTGCACAACCGACTCCGACGCTAGGATGGTAATAACTGAGTTACTGCGTAATATTATTTACTAAAACCGAACGCATTAGGAGGCGGAGCAATCGAAGAAGCAACCGAACAGTTCACTGAGTTCACAGGAGGGAGAATACAAAAATGCCCGGGGGAGATTTTAAAATTTATCCGACTGCTCTCAAACTTCACATGATTTGTTTTTTGGCTATTCGCACAATATCCGGGGCGCAGTCATAATTAAAAAGTCGCAAAATAAGAACCCTAATATATATATATATATATATATATATATATATATATATTATGTGTGTGTGTAAAGAACGACGCTTGTGTAGAAGAGTGTTCCGCACAAGATGAGGAGGAGAACGAACAAATGAAAAATGAGGTACCTCCCGGGAATCGAACCCGGGATCATCCGATAGATATGCTATCCACTACACCAAGCGTCGTTCTTTACATTAATTATACTGTGTGTTGTTTGCAATTAAAATGTATATATGTACGGCATGCGAAGGTGCCCCCTCAGGGCATTGGTTTCTGCTCGTATGTAGGAGAATTACGACTTCTGTTTGATCGAGGTCCTTGGTGTAGTGGATAGCATATCTATCGGATGATCCCGGGTTCGATTCCAGGGAGGTACCTCATTTTTCATTTGTTCGTTCTCCCTCCTCATCTTGTGCGGAACACTCTTCGACACAAGCGTCGTTCTTTACATTAATTATACTGTGTGTTGTTTGCAGTTAAAATGTATATAATTAATATATATATATATATATAGAGTGGTGTAGTGCTAAATAAAGAAGTGAGGGAACGCATTTTGAAAGTGTTACTCAGATGCGGGGGGGACAATGGCGAGCGCGGTGAGCCCATACAGCTGGGGGTCCGGGGCACTGTAAGCCCCCCGGGAAATCTTTTGAAATCTGACCAATTTTAGGGATATTTTGAGGTCATATGCACTGGATATTAGGATATATTCCAAGGTTGAAGATGCAGTATTTCCAGTGTCATTAGATATACGACATCCAGTACGATCAATAAAAATAGCTAACAACTGGAATGATTAACTAAAAAAAAGTTAACAACTGGTACGCCGTGGTGACTGTTTCACCAGATCTTTATAGGCTAGCATTGCCTCAGTCGAAGCTAAAAGAAATGAAGCAGTTAATGATTCTTTCTCATATTTCTTCTAGGGGTGGGAATTAAAATTTCATGACGTTAGAGATTTGTAAGTTCGGATTTATTTGAAATAGTGAGGGAACGCCGTTCCGTCTACCAAAAAAGTAAGGGGACGCCGTTCCGTCTACCAAAAAAAGTAAAGGAACGCCGTTCTCACGCGTTCCCACAGCACTACACCACTGTATATATATGCTGCAAACCCACAAGGGCAGCATTCATTCATTTCACGTGTTTAATTGTGAAATTCATCCCATATATATATATATGGGATGAATTTCACAATTAAACACGTGAAATGAATGAATGCTGCAGTTGTAGATGGCTACTGTTCTTCTCCTAAAGCTATTAACAGAGGTGTTTCTCAGAGTTCTGCCCGCTCACCCACTCTCTTCCTTTTATTTATTAATGATCTTTTAATTCATACTTCCTGTCCTATTCACTCCTACACTTCAAAATACAACCTGTAATAAAAAATTTACAGAAAAGTATTTATATATTTCTACCAAAGTGGAGGGCTTGCTAGTTTAAACTGATTCACATCTTTCGACAAAAACTTATTACACCCTTTTACCAAACCTATTAACATATATATATATATATATATATATATATATATATATATATATATATATATAGCGTCAGGGAATGACTGACGAGGTGTAGCTCTGAATACACGAAAAGCCTTGGAGTCGTTTTTCTTTTTCCTTGTGGGTTTGCAGCATTCATTCATTTCACGTGTTTAATTGTGAAATTCATCCCATATAATAATATATTATATATATATATGGGATGAATTTCACAATTAAACACGTGAAATGAATGAATGCTGCAAACCCACAAGGAAAAAGAAAAACGACTCCAAGGCTTTTCGTGTATTCAGAGCTACACCTCGTCAGTCATTCCCTGACGCTATATATAATATATATATATATATATATATATATATATATATATATGTTAATAGGTTTGGTAAAAGGGTGTAATAAATTTTTGTCGAAAGATGTGAATCAGTTTAAACTAGCAAGCCCTCCACTTTGGTAGAAATATATAAATACTTTTCTGTAAATTTTTTATTACAGGTTGTATTTTGAAGTGTAGGAGTGAATAGGACAGGAAGTATGAATTAAAAGATCATTAATAAATAAAAGGAAGAGAGTGGGTGAGCGGGCAGAACTCTGAGAAACACCTCTTTTAATAGCTTTAGGAGAAGAACAGTAGCCATCTACAACTGCAGCTATAGTTCGGCCAGAAAGGAAATTAGAGATGAAGGCACAGATAGAAGAGTAGAAACCGTGGGAGGGACAGTTTGACAATTAAAGATTTGTGCTAGACGCTATCAATAGCTTTTGATATGTCTAACACAATAGCGAAAGTTTCGCCGAAATCCCGAAAAGAGGATGACCAACAGTCAGAGAGATATGCAAGAAGATCATCAGTAGTGCGTCCCTTGTGGAATCTATACTGACGATCTGAAAGAAGATTGTGAGAAGAAAGGTGTTTAAGAATCTTCCTATTAAGGATAGATTAAAAAATTTGAAAATGCAAGAAATCAAAGCATTTGGTCAATCGATGGAGGGTTGAAAGCGGTCGCCTTCTTTGGGACAGGCTGAATGAAAGCGAACTTCCAGCAGAAAGGAAAAGTACCAAATGAAAGTCAAAGACGAGGAAAGATAAATTTTTAATGTGTTCGCCCCTCCATAACCAGAAATTTAACATCAAATAAAACTTATGTGAAAGATAAAGAGCTGCCATTTAAGTTAAGCGCCTTCAGACCTAATTTCATATATATAAGCTCACAGAATTCTGTAAGCTCACAGAATTCTGAACTTTCAGACACTTCACATGATGTTCAGATTTTTCATTTCTGAAAGCTGATTTTTTAGCGACTCAGCATTCCAATTTGATTGTATCTATAGCTATAACGTCTGGCTGTTTACTTCTCTAACTGTTTATCGATGGTCAGATAGATAGATAAAACGAGGTGTTTCGGATGATAGCTAATAATATGTTTTAAGTGAAAATTTTCATTTGATACATTGATTGTTTTAGGGTAAATTAGTCGTAATGATGGTAATATCGTTGTTGGTTAATATTTGTAAGCCTGTACACGTTGTACGAACTACCTTTGGTGTTTATTATAGAGTAATCATATTTTTACGCTCATACATCAGACAACCGTTGGTTACATTTGGCTGTTTCAGATATACTACATACAAACATCGGTGTAGTGAATGCTTACCTAGACAGCTATGTAGAAATGAAAATAAGTTTTAAACTACTACACTACTACTACTACTACTACTACTACTAATAATAATAATACTAATAATAATAATAATACGGGTTCCTCTTACCACCAACGTCTAACTTGCAATAGATAAATGGTGTACATTCTGTTGAAGAATGGGTAGAAATCAACCACAGACATAAGTAAGAAGTCATATGTACTATATATATATATATATATATAATATATATATATATATATATAATTATATACTGTGTGTGTATATATATCACACAGAGAATGCAACAGTAAACTGTAAAGACTGGACGTAGAAAATAGCTAATACAAGGCTAAATACCAGTTTGCCCTGTAAAACTCACTAATCGTTTTCTATTAATTGGAAATATTAAGAAAATTGTTTTTTGGCACAAACCTCCTTATCTGGTTATATACACGCCTCGTTAACCTCATTGCGGTTTCGTGCGTCAGTCTTTCTTC
Source organism: Bathynomus jamesi (assembly GCA_023014485.1). Lineage (NCBI taxonomy): Eukaryota > Metazoa > Arthropoda > Malacostraca > Isopoda > Cirolanidae > Bathynomus > Bathynomus jamesi. Next base: position 638,882 of record JAJOZX010000452.1, read on the forward strand.
ACACGAAGGTCAAGCTCGTGGCCCCACCTCTGGGTCTGGCTTGGTGGAGGAGCGAGTTGCCCTCTTGCGCTCAACACCGCATATATCCAGGTACACCCGGCTCATCTGGTACCGTCTTGAGCCAGGCATTTAATCTTCTCTTGAAGACTTCAACGAACGCCCCTGTAACGTTTCTGAGGTCCTTAGGAAGCTGGTTAAAAAGTCTTGGCCCCCTGACAATCAATGATAAACTTAGTAGGGCTATAGGAATTGAAATAGGAGCATTAAACAGCATAATGTTCGCGTGATCGCTACTTTCCTTTATAGCTACGTTAAGAGATTGAGTTGCCAACTGTTCTGAAGAAAATCAAATATTTAAATTAAATAATCTTGTACATTAATAATAATAATGATAATAATAATAATGTTTAAGTGGATGTTTAGAAACGGATTTGATGATTCAGTATTTGAATCTTTCCGAATACGCATGACTAGGCTGGGTTATTGAAAATATATTTTCACGGTTTTAAAGTTACATTACACAACTTAACGTAACTTGTGATATATATGGGTGGGTTGGTGCTGACATTTCTTTAAATTTATCTTACAGATACATAGCTTAGAACAGCAGTTATAGGTTAACTGGATGAACTATATAACAATGAAGACATCGATATTTGAATTTATGAAATATAAATTGCATGTATTCGCGTTCATCCTAGTCTTTTTTAAAAGGGCTGACATATACATATATATATATATATGTTACCCCCCCCCCTTTATGGCCCTGATTCGGTTCGGATTCGACGGGGGGTTCTGGTTACGGAGGCAAGCAACGGATATTTCTTCTATACTTTTCTTCTATAATTTTCTAATTCTTTCTCTGATACTTTAGAACTTATCGACTTTACTAAGTTCCTCTGACGATAGCCCAACTCGAGGGGGAAAATAAAAAGTTTCTCTTACTGTAAATTTACTTCTTAAAAATTTACAGTTATTGCTCTGAATTTACAGGGGTAGAGGTTCGACCTCTTTCGACCATAGCTCAGGCCGGAATCAAAAAATATTAAGGAGGCAAGGGGCCTCTGCCCCCCTCCCCGCAGCGAGGCTGCTAACCAGGGGAGTCTCTTAGCAGTGACCAAGGCAGAGTCTCGTAATGAAGTGTCCTTCATTTTACAAATACATGTATAAAATATGCCTGAATGTTGGGGGATGGCAGTTGGAGGTTAAGCTTCCCCCCTTTTAAACACGATCAGGTGTTTGAAAGTTTCCAAATAAAAAAAAAAAAATAAAAAAAAAAACATCTTTTTTTTTGCCACGTCTTCATTTACGACAGTACATTTTTGTTTGGGTTTATTACAATTATGATTTCGATTATGGATTACTTCCCATTCGCTTATGATTTTACACTTCTATTAAAGTACATTCTTACATTATAATAAATCATTACATTAATTACAGTTTCATTGAAGTACATTACAAGTTATTATTAATTAAAGTATTAGTTAATTACAATTAAACAGTTACTATAGCTTTGTTTTGTTTTTACAGTGTTTCATATTAATAGACAATTAAGATGTTAGAAATATATACAAAGTACATGGCACACATGATATAGATTTATATACATAATATGTTATAATATGTTTAACATGTTATAAATTTGGATCAGAGCGAAAGGGGATGTTTATCTTAGAAACGTTCGGTTCTGCTGATTCGCGAATTTGAGCATTTAACTACTGTAAGCCTAATGAATGCCTGTGAGGGTTGAACGCACTTAAAAAAAAAAAAAAAAAAAATATATGTGGACGTATTTTACATGTACATAATCCAATAGGTTGTGTGCGTAATATAGAGACGCGTAAAATATGGACTGATAGGTTGATAGGTATCAGTAGACAATAGGTAGGAAACAACATAACTAATGATGTATAGAGAATGAAGTTTCTTTTTCTTTTTATTATTATTATTATTATTATTATTATTATTATTATTATTATTAAGGAATTTACCATACATTCAATACGGAAGATGTCCAAATACTAAACACGTGATTCAGTGTTCAAGGTATGGAAAACGTGAAGAGAATTAAGTTACTTTATGACGTCATAGTTATTGAATTTTGTACGTATAATACAAATCATTATTAGGAAGATTTACAAGAACGAATTAGAGGCAAAGAGTTATATGCAATGTGTATGCATAATCTAGGGACGAGGGTGAGATGCAAGACAATCATAATTAATTAATAACTTCTATAACAAATAAAAATGGATACGACTAAACCATAGGTATGGTAGATCGTAGGGTTTTGACACGATCAAAAATAGGAAGCCACAAGTAAAATTATTATCCAAACTCGCGTTAAGCGATTTTGGTTCTTATGTAAAAATGAATATTGATTATTCATTTCATTTTTACATTGCTCTCCCCTTTTAAAAATGATATTTATACAATAATCTAATAGGGTACATTAATACAATACAAATGAGAAAATAACATCCTAACTACTTCAAGTTAGATGACGAATTTTTTTCTTTACATTACAAATTTTTATACAGAACAAGTGAGTTATTATATATATAAAAAATTCAAAGATTAATACTTTAATTTATGCAAACAGAATAAAAGGATTAATACATTAATTTGGACAAACAATTAAGTTAGGCAAAGAATGGTATTGTTAATTTAAAAAGAAAATTTCTGTGGGGAAAATTACATACATACTGAATAGTAGGTAAAAGGGAAAAATATAAATTATTTTCCAAAGTTACCCTGATCGTGCAGTCTATAACTAATTTTATTGACTATTGTAGGTAAAAATCGAATTACGTAATGGATGATGTATAGACCTGTGGTCTAGTGTGTATGTGTGTGTATTAGATACAAAGTGTGTATCTTATAAATTTGAGGGATAGATTAGCGGAGAGGATTCTTAAATTAACTGAATAAACGCCTGAGCAAAAATTTATATATAGTAAGCAAAAATGCGTAGGACTATATAATAGCATAGTTAGCACTTTCACGCTATGAAATAGTTTATTGTGACATCCAATGATTTTAGCATAAGGTTTGTATATATATATATATATATATATATATAGTGCGCATACATGCGTGTGTATGTGTAGGGATTTGGGAGGTTTTTGAATTAACAAAGTTTAAAAATAATGTATAATAATTTAAGATGGGTTTAGGGTTATAAAATCTTTTGAGTCAATTATTGTTGTTATTATTATCATTATTATTATTATTATAAAATCCTTTAAGTTCAAGGTAGTATTTAAGTATTTAATTAAATCAGTTCCACGTATTAAGGTAATACAAAGAAATGTACTTAGAGGACTTACAATTGATGAAAGTAAATCTCACGGTTTAAAAATTGAATTTTTGAAGATGGAATTAAATTCGACTAGTAACATTCCTAGCTATATATGAACTATATATCATTAACATTAACCAGAAGTATCGGTACGATAATTGAATTAAGAAATTAAGAATACAAATTAAAAATATAAATCAATTTATGCATTTTAATGAGCTAAACATAATTTTATAATATTCTTAAAAATAAAAGTAAATCGAACCTTAGATGAGTTTCGGCCAAGAATAAAAAGTGTTATTGAAATGGAAGGAAAGCATTTCGAACAATCTTTTCTTTTAATAATTTCAGGTAAATTTTACATTAAAAATTATTTTTATATACTAAAAAAAAATATTAAAAAGGTTTAATAATTTTTTGCATGTTAAGTAGAAAAATCATACTCTTTCGTTGAATGTTGATAGAATTTGAATTATTTGATATTTTAGTCTGAAAACTTGTTTGCATATGATAAATACATATGTTTTATTGTGTAGAAGTTTTATTAAAATTAAATGACAAAAAAGAATAAACACAACTGAAATTTAGGGCATGTGCGGTCTACGGGTAAATTTCCCGACCATACAGAGCAAGATAAATTAGGTACATGATCGATTAATTATTACACTATTTCTGTCATCATATAATCGCAATAATTATAAAACTCGTTACCAACATTTGTAAAAACGGTTTTGGTTGCCAACAATAAAATATGTCATTTTACCTATATATTTTTATACGCAACAATGGCATGAAAAAGAAGACAAATCGGTCCATTTCCTTCTTACAACAAAACAAAGAAAGGTTAACTAAAGACGCAACCCGGTCAATTCAGGTTGAATTAAATTATCTTTACAAAAAAAAAAGGTTGAATTAAATTCTTAAATTACATTTTCTTAAATTAAATTCTCTTAACTTACAAAGAAAAAGTTGAATTCAATTGACTGCATTGAAATGACTTGGGACTTAAAAACTGACTTCTTAAAAACTAACTGCTTCAAAACTAACTGCTTCAAAACTAACTGCTTCAAAACTAACTGCTTCAAAACTAACTGCTTCAAAACTAACAATGCTTCAAAACTGGGGCGGTTGTCCCTCTTGGATGCAACCTATTGACTTGACCTCTTATCAAGTATTTCTATAAATCTCTGGGGCGGTTGTCCCTTTTGGCGCAACCTTCTGACTTGACCTCTTATCAAGTATTTCTATAAATCTCTGGGGCGGTTGTCCTTTGGCGCAACCTTCTGACTTGACCTCTTATCAAGTATTTCTATAAATCTCTGGGGCGGTTGTCCTTTTGGCGCAACCTTCTGACTTGACCTCTTGTCAAGTATTTCTATAAATCTCTGGGGCGGTTGTCCATTTGGCGCAACCTTCTGACTTGACCTCTTGTCAAGTATTTCTATAAATCTCTGGGGCGGTTGTCCATCTTGGCTCAACCTTCTGAAAACTGATTTGCAACTTGTTTGCAAATAAAACTGACTCGAAACTACTTCGAGTATCTTTATAAATCTCTGGGGTTTGGTTGTCCCTTTTGGATGCAACCAACTGAAAACTGATTTGCAACTTATTTGCAAATAAAACTGACTCGAAACTACTTCGAGTATCTTTATAAATCTCTGGGGTTTGGTTGTCCCTTTTGGATGCAACCAACTGAAAACTGATTTGCAACTTATTTGCAAATAAAACTGACTCGAAACTACTTCGAGTATCTTTATAAATCTCTGGGGTTTGGTTATCCCTTTTGGATGTAACCAACTGAAAACTGATTTGCAACTTATTTGCAAATAAAACTGACTTCAACTTATTTGCAACGAAAACTGACTTCAAACTGACTTGCAACTTATTTGCAACGAAAACTGACTTCAAAACTGACTTGCAACTTATTTGCAACGAAAACTGACTTCAAAACTGACTTGCAACTTCTTTGCAACTAAAACTGACTTCAAAAGTGACTTGCAACTTTTTTGCAACTAAAACTGACTTCAAAACTGACTTGCAACTTCTTTGCAACGAAAACTGACTTCAAAACTGACTTGCAACTTCTTTGCAACGAAAACTGACTTCAAAACTGACTTGCAACTTCTTTGCAACTAAAACTGACTTCAAAACTTCTTTGCAACTAAAACTGACTTCAAAACTGACTTGCAACTTCTTTGCAACTAAAACTGACTTCAAAACTTCTTTGCAACTTCTTTGTAACTAAAACTGACTTGCAACTTATTTGCAACGAAAACTGACTTCAAAACTGACTTGCAACTTCTTTGCAACTAAAACTGACTTCAAAACTGACTTGCAACTTCTTTACAACTTCTTTGCAACTAAAACTGACTTCAAAACTGTGACTTCAAAACTGACTTGCAACTTCTTTGCAACTAAAACTGACTTCAAAACTTCTTTGCAACTAAAACTGACTTCAAATATCTCTCTAAATCTATAAACTCTCTATAAACACTCTCTCTCTTAATTTGCAAGTCAATTCAATTCAGTAATTGAAAAAAATTTGCAAACAAAAATATAAAATGTAAACGACATTTCACTCTAATGTACACGAAGGTACGATACTATTATGTTTGATACATAAAATAAAATTATTCTATACTGAATATAACAGTGAAAATAACTGAAATTAACTCTCTCTGAAATTAACTCTCTCTGAAATTAACTCTCTTTTGAAATTAACTCTCTTTTGAAATTAACTCTCTTTTGAAATTAACTCTCTTTTGAAATTAACTCTCTTTTGAAATTAACTCTCTTTGAAATTAACTCTCTTTTGAAATTAACTCTCTTTTGAAATTAACTCTCTTTTGAAATTAACTCTCTTTTGAAATTAACTCTCTGTTACAATTAACTCTCTGTTACAATTAACTCTCTGTTACACTAAGGAAAATGTATCACTAGTGTCTGAAGTGTTCACTGTGTTTCTTGTAAATTCTGACTTAATACTCATTATTAACTGTTAATAATACTGACTTTTCAAGTGTTTATAAATTACTTAAGAAAACAAAATGTACTTAACAAAATTTTCTATGGGGAAATCCTTAGAGACGTGTCCTGAAGACGTGTCTTGCTGGCCACTTGTTCTTGGATGAAAACTAGGCGTAGAGAACTTGGAGTCGTGACACACCGGTCAAGGGTGGATGTTACGAACTAGAAGTCGTGACACGCCGGTCAAATGGTTTTATCCTGATAAATCTTCTTTTATAAATCTTCTTTTATAAATCTTCTTTTATAAATCTTCTTCTTATCCTGGTAAAGGGTCGCCAGCTGTTAACCCCCCCTTTATGGCCCTGATTCGGTTCGGATTCGACGGGGGGTTCTGGTTACGGAGGCAAGCAACGGATATTTCTTCTATACTTTTCTTCTATAATTTTCTAATTCTTTCTCTGATACTTTAGAACTTATCGACTTTACTAAGTTCCTCTGACGATAGCCCAACTCGAGGGGGAAAATAAAAAGTTTCTCTTACTGTAAATTTACTTCTTAAAAATTTACAGTTAGTGCTCTGAATATACAGGGGTAGAGGTTCGACCTCTTTCGACCATAGCTCAGGCCGGAATCAAAAAAATATTAAGGAGGCAAGGGGCCTCTGCCCCCCTCCCCGCAGCGAGGCTGCTAACCAGGGGAGTCTCTTAGCAGTGACCAAGGCAGAGTCTCGTAATGAAGTGTTCTTCATTTTACAAATACATGTATAAAATATGCCTGAATGTTGGGGGATGGCAGTTGGAGGTTAAGCTTCCCCCCTTTTAAACACGATCAGGTGTTTGAAAGTTTCCAAATAAAAAAAAATAAATAAAATAAAAATAAAAACTAATCTTATTTTTTTTTGCCACGTCTTCATTTCACGACAGTACATTTTTGTTTGGGTTTATTACAATTATGATTTCGATTATGGATTACTTCCCATTCGCTTATGATTTAATTACACTTCTATTAAAGTACATTCTTACATTATAAATTAAATCATTACATTTAATTACAGTTTCCTTGAAGTACATTACAAGTTATTATTAATTAAAGTATTACAGTTAATTACAATTAAACAGTTACTAGAGCTTTGTTTTGTTTTTTCAGTGTTTCATATTAATAGACAATTAAGATGTTAGAAATATAGTACAAAGTACATGGCACACATGATATAGATTTATATACATAATATGTTATAATATGTTTAACATGTTATAAATTTGGATCAGAGCGAAAGGGGATGTTTATCTTAGAAACGTTCGGTTCTGCTGATTCGCGAATTTGAGCATTTAACTACTGTAAGCCTAATGAATGCCTTGAGGGTTGAACGCACTTAAAAAAAAAAATAAAAAAAAATATATGTGGACGTATTTTACATGTACATAATCCAATGGGTTGTGTGCGTAATATAGAGACGCGTAAAATATGGACTGATAGGTTGATAGGTATCAGTAGACAATAGGTAGGAAACAACATAACTAATGATGTATAGAGAATGAAGTTTCTTTTTCTTTTTATTATTATTATTATTATTATTATTATTATTATATTATTAAGGAATTTACCATACATTCAATACGGAAGATGTCCAAATACTAAACACGTGATTCAGTGTTCAAGGTATGGAAAACGTGAAGAGAATTAAGTTACTTTATGACGTCATAGTTATTGAATTTTGTACGTATAATACAAAGCATATTAGGAAGATTTACAAGAACGAATTAGAGGCAAAGAGTTATATGCAATGTGTATGCATAATCTAGGGACGAGGGTGAGATACAAGACAATCTTAATTAATTAATAACTTCTATAACAAATAAAAATGGATACGACTAAACCATAGGTATGGTAGATCGTAGGGTTTTGACACGATCAAAAATAGGAAGCCACAAGTAAAATTATTATCCAAACTCGCGTTAAGCGATTTTGGTTCTTATGTAAAAATGAATATTGATTATTCATTTCATTTTTACACACACACACACATATATATATATATATATATACACACACACATATATATATATATATATATATATATATATATAAAATTAGCTATGATAATAATGATAATATTTGCTGTTCATGATGAGTGTTACCACGTTACTATACGAATGGATTGAAATATATTAGCCTCCTCTTAAATTAGATAGATGAAATTAAAATTAATTTAGTTAATAGCTTCTGGATCTATTTCGTAATACAAATATTAGAACAAGACAAAATTTGTTCATGAGTTAACTGTATTTATTCTAATTTTATTTTGTGTGGTATCGTTATTAATATATTAAGCCGAAACGATGAGGTCACGGATGGCGTTAAAGAAATCTTTGCTATTTGCCAGACACTACAGTTATCATATACAAAATAATGAAAATATATATGTTGGTTTCATTTACTATTATATATGTATATATACACATATATATCAGCAGAAGCCTGGTGCTCCAGAAATGCATCTTCTGCACGAACGCTTCCAGAAAGATAAAACTAGCGGGGCCTCACGAACATGACGGAACGCGCCGGAACGCTGCGTAAAAAGTATCAAAATGTTTGTTTGTTTGTTTGTTTGTTTCCGAGAAGGAAGCCAGGAGGATTTTTTTCTGCTTGTTTTTGTGTTTTGTTTGTTTTTGTCTCATGAAAGACCATGAAGGAGGTGAGGATTTTTTTTCTCATGAAGGAAGGCGAGGATGAATCCTTTTTAATTTTTGTATTTTTCTAAAATTTTTTTGAAAGAAATTTTAACTTTTAATTTCTTAATTTTAATTTTTTTATTTATTTATTTTTCCCAAGGAGGAGGCAAATCACCGTCTCAGATAGGCATTAAACGATTACGTGTCAATAGGAAAGTGCTCGTAAAATAACTTCAAATACAGATAGATTGAACAAAAATAGCTGGAAATAGTGCAAGGCATTTGCTAATTTTTACTAGCTTTAGGATGTGGAAGATATTGTTTGATGCCACTAAGATTTTCACACAATGTTTTACTCATCAATAAGCAACTTTTACAACAAGAGGGCAATCAATATTCTAAAATTCATCTTTTGACAAAAATAGCTAAAAAATAGGAAATTGGTAGTTTTTATTTACCTGGGGCAGTAGAAGATATTTTATGATACCAGTAATATTTTTACAGAGTATTTCTCTCATCGGTATTCAAATTTTATACCACCAGGCTAATCAAACTTCCAATTTGTTTTATGAAAATAGCTAAAAAAATAAGGAATTTTCTCATTTTTAGCTTGCTTGGGCAGTAGAAGATATCCACATAGAAAGTTAATTTTTTTGTGTATCTTCCCCATATCCATACGCAACTTTTGCGACACCGGGCTAATCCTAATTCGAAAAAAAATTCCCATATGTATAAATTCGACCCACCCTAATGCTTATCCACCCCATTCGATTTTGGGAACGTATATACGGGACGGCATATTGTTCAAAAGACAGCACAAGCACAATTTTCAGTATATAAGACAGAATTGTAAGTATATTACACCTTAACCCTTTAAGACCTAACTACTATGACGTACGAGTGATCACCGCAGTCTAACTACGTACGCCGTATGATCTTAATTTTCACGTCCGCATTTGAGTGGACGTAAAAGAAGCCGTCTGTGGGACATACATTCCGTCCGCGCATACAGACACAGTACAGTATCGAAATGGTTAAGAACTACCAGATATGAGTCAGTGAAAGTTACCTTTCATGGCAATAATTACTTGCATACATTATACGCACAATTTACATGCAGGTCATAACATTTACAGTATATCCAGTAATTTGGATTCATTACTGAAATAATAATTCGCAAGTCTATAATGGTGAATACTAATTTGCATGAACTTAAATTAGAAAAATATTTCCAATTTAAAGGAAGTAGTATAATACGTATGAAATTATTTTTTTTTAAAGGTTTTGTGAGAAGTGAAAGATTAAGATATGGGGAAGGAATGGTGAAAAGGGAGAGAAGCTGATTAATATCCATTCATGATTTTTCTTTTTAACCGAAATCGAAAATTTGAATGAGAAGCGTTCGCTTTTAAAGTTATTTCCAGATTATTTCAGATATCAACTGCGTAGAAGAGGAATCGGATCTTTTCCGTTTGGGGGCTAGCAGCGAATTTTAATGAAAATCGGTATATTAATATAGTTTTGGTCACTGATTTCAAAAATAACTATCTTTTTCTGGAGAAATGAAAAACAAACATGTTAGAGCACTTTAAATAATTAATGTGTTTTTAACGAAAATATCATGACAACCTAACCAATAGTCAAGGGCGTACAGTTGACCTAACCGGGCATTCAATTGACCTAACCTGGCATTCATTTGACCTAACCGGGCATTAATTCTTGATTTTTTCTGCTACTTTTACAGATCTGCTGGGATCCTTCAAAAAACGTATTCTTTGTAAAGTTGCACTTTTTATTGTTTGACCGACGCTTTTGGCAGCGAAAGAACTGGGTATTTTTTATCAAAGGAACACACTTTCTCACACTTAGAGCACTTTTTCATAAACAGTAGCAGTTTGTGACTCTGGCTAAATTTAACACAATCCTCTGTAACTAGTTTAAGCTAGTTAAAACACATTAATTATTTAAAGTGCTCTAACATGTTTTTTCATTTTAAAAAAAAAAAAAAAAAGAAGTTATTTTTGAAATCAGTGACCAAAACTACATTAGTATACCGATTTTTATTAAAATTCGCTGCAAGCCCCAAACGGAAAAGACCCGAGGAATCTCCATGTTTCGAGTGGGAAATTAGATTTATGGAAGTAAAAGTTATTGGTGCTACTATAGTATGCGGTCTACCTACGATTGGTTAGGTTGTCATGATATTTTCGTTAAAACTAACGAAAATATCATGACTAAACCTAACCAATCGTCAAGGGCGATTGACATTGGGATGTAAACAAGCAATTAGTAAACAAGATAAGAAGCTATAATTAAAAGGTAGACCGCCGAATCGTAGGTAGCACCAAGTTATCACCGGATAATGCGGTTGGCTGTGTGTATTCGATCAGATGTACACAATGTAACTCAGTATATATATAGGTCAAGCGGGAAAAACTTTAGATATCAGGGTAAAACAGCATAAATATGCGTGTAGAACAGCACATAATTCTAATGCATTGTTTAACCATATGTATAGATGTAATCATAGTATCAAGTGGGATAGTTCTAAAGCGCTCGTTAAAAAAACAGATATAATTGAAGAGAATATTCTAGAATGTGCATTTATCCATTTTAAAAATAATTTCAATAACAGTGCGGGAATGTATAAAATTGACAATATCTTGTTAAAATACCTTTTGCCTTTAATCAACTCCTGTTAATCATGTGCTAATCTTTTTATTTTTCTGTCCCGTTGTACATATGTATATATTTTCGTCATCTCGCCTTCTCCCTTCATTCCCTGACGAGGTGTACTTCTGAATACACGAAAGGCCTTGGAATCATTTTTCTTTTTCCTTGTGGGTTTACATCATTCATTCATTTCACGTGTTTAATTGTGAATTCATCCCATATATATATATATATATATATATATATATATATATATATATATATATATATATATATATGTTAACCCCTCCGTCTATGGCCTTGGGCGGTTCGAGGTTGACGGGGGTTCTGGTTAGGTGACAGCAACGGATTTGTTACCTTGGAGGAGCTGGTACCCTGTAGGGAATCGCAGTAGTTTCTCTTGTACTACTCTCCGATTTCTTCTTGTAGGAGATCGGAGGAGTCTGTGAAGCTTATTAAATTCTCAAAGGGTTCCCCGATTCTTCTTGTAACGTATCGGGAAATTATTTTTCTCTATTTTAAGACTAAGTTCTTTGAAGAAAACAAGGCTCGAAGGAGAAAACAAAGATATTCTTTTACTGTAGTTTACTGCTGTAGTTTAGTCTAAGTCAGATCAGATGAAATCAGAATGATAATTTGAAAAATTGTTTGACTTTATATACTGAATTTTTGGTGACATCATTAGCATTTAATGTTGACCTGTTTGGTTTTTTATTCTCAATAGGCTGAGTTATTTGCAAAATATTTGAAGATAAGGTAAATATTTTAGCTGTAGCAATGTCTAGACAGAGAAGCAAGATATTTGAAGATGAAGCCATATTTTTATTTTAAACTGCATATTGACAGATCTGATGTTATCATGATCTGCCGAGTTAACTAAAAATGGAAACTGAAATATGCATTTTATTATGGATTAAAATTAAACATGCATGTGAGCCAAAATTAAATGCTTAAAATTTAACATTAGGTGTTAAGCAAGACATGACTTCATCTTTTACAACGAAGAGAGAATATATAAAGAAAATGAACATTGCAGAATTTAATAACATTATATTATTAAACTAAATCTAAAAAATTATTAAGTAATTTAAAAAGAAATAATTCATCTATTATTCAGCAAAAATAAAATAGAAAGAAAATAAAAAAATTATCCGAACTTGCGTCAGCGTTATGCGAGTTTGGACTCTATATGCAAAAATGAATATAAAAATATTAGAATATATGAATATAAGAATTATTCATTTTTCATTTTTACATATATATATATATATGGAACAAAGAACTCTTTTGGGAAAGTTAATTCCACCATAGTCCGAATAAGTAATGGTAAGTGATAAATGCTATGTTTTTTTTTCTTTTTTTTGCCCAACATGGGCAACGGGTCACTCGCAAAGAGGCCCCAAAATATAGCCCCAAAATTAAATCCACTATACTCCACTATAGTGGCTCGTTGCCTATGTTGGGCTTCCATCATGAAGAAGAAAAACTATAGTATTTATCATTTACCATTACTTATTCGAACTATAGTGGATTTAATTTCCCAGAAGAGTTCCTTGTTCCATGCACGGTCTGTGTATAACATAAAAGTTTATCAGGGGACCATTCTGAGTTCCGTTTTGGGGCCACTGTTGTTTATCATTTACATAAATGATATCGACGGTGGCATCGTCAGTAGGATCGCCAAATTCGCTGATGACACCAAGCTTGGGGCCAATGTTGGGACGCCCGAAGCGATCGAGCAACTGTGTGCGGACCTAGGTAGGATAGGAGAGTGGTCCGAAAAATGGCAAATGCCGTTTAACTTGGGTAAATGCAAGGTGATGCACATTGGCTACGCCAATCCCAAGTCGGACTACTCGATGTTGGGGAGTAATATCAAGGCGACTGATTTGGAAAAGGACTTGGGTGTGCTAATTAGCAGCGACCTTAAGTTTACGAAACAGTGCGTAGAGGTGGAAAAGAAAGCCCAGAAGCTGTTAGGTTATATCAGGAGGCAATTTCAGTTTCGGAACAAGGAGATTGTGCTTTCTCTGTACAATTCCCTTGTTCGGCCGCACCTGGAGTATGCTGTGCAGTTCTAGTCGCCCACTCTCAGGAATGATATTGAGAGGCCACAAAGTTAATCCCTTCCATTAGGCATATGGGCTACAATCGACGCTTACGCGCTCTGGACTTGTTTTCGCTGGAAACTCGGAGGCTGCGTGGTCAACTCATCGAGGTTTTCAAGCTCTTACGCGGGTTCAACGATGTCGATTTTAGAAGCATGTTTAGTTTAAATAATAACCCAACTCGCAACAATGGTTGAAAGTTGGATTTGAAACGGTTTAGGACTAGTGTGTGTAGGAATTACTTTACGTATAAAATCCGTGACACGTGGAACAGTTTACCTTCAGAAGTTGTGAACAGTTCCTCTGTGGATCATTTCAAGAAAAGGTTAGACCAAATCTTCCACACTATTTGAGTGTGTAAAAAATTTTCCCTGGCACCCGTTGCCATTGGTATCTCCTCGGTAGGGCCGCAAGGCCTTTTGAGGCTCTCTTCTCTCTCTCTCTCTCTCTCCTCTTCTCTCCTCTCTCTCTCTCTCTCTCTCTCTCTCTCTATGTATATATATATATAATAGATATATATATATATATATATATATATATATATATATATTAGTGGTGGACCGGATGTCAGTTTTTCAACATCTGCGGATGCGGATTTTTAATTTCAATATCCGCGGATGCGGATGCGGATATTTAGTTATCTATCAATATAATATAGAATTTTAAATATATGACATAATTTTTCAAATTTCGTGATATTATTACTATGGCAGGCAATGCATAAGAATTAATTAATATTAATGTTTTCATTATGATAAAATAATAACTTTCTCAAGAGTTTCAGCCAGAGAAAATTCAATGAAACAAGTTTCATTCAATTTTCTGTGTTACCACGTATTTATATTTTGAGGTTTATATATTTGTTTGTTCATTAGTATCATAATTAATACTTTACATGAAATGTGCATGACTGGGCCTTATAAGCAACTGTATAAGCTAATTTAATTGTAAATTGCATAATTTATAAGAGGTAATATCCGCATAACATCCACAGTCAGAAGTGCGGATGCGGATGTTAAAAATGATGCGGATGCGGATATCCGGTCCACCACTAATATATACTGTACATATATTAGGGTGTGTCACTTTTGAACTTTTTTTGAAAAGTTACGGTGCTTACCTCTTATATTGTGACAAATTGACCAAAAACCATGGATAAACCAAAAAAAAGCAATCGGGTAATATTTAGGGTCCCCGACCCCCATTTGAAAAATAAGCCCCCTATTCACACAGGAAATGGTATTTTTGGAGATATTTTTGGTCATAGTTTCCGTACTAATCATCGTATTTAAAAAATTTTGCTACCAAAATGTAAAGAATAACGGTATCCTCTTATTGTGAACGTTTTTAAAACTATTTTAGTTGTATACGGTGCTGATATTTAAGTGGACCTTATGAAATTTTTCCCTCTGTTTTCATTTCTATAACATTTATTTACAGTATTTCCAGGTTTTATCCACAAAAAGTATGCAAATATAACCAAATGTATGATAAATTTGCTTTTCTTTCAGAATTCTATTATAGATTTGCTTAATTTCATAGTTTATTAAAATTAGTCAATAGTCATGGCTAACAGTAAGCCAATATTAAGAACAGACCTAAGAAATATGATTCCTTATTGGGAAAGTTAGTGGAAGACATATGCGCAAGAGAAGGAAGCATGCTTCCAACGAATAGTGAAGTTCTCAGTCACTTTTTCTTCTTGAGAAGGGATCAAATGAAAAGTGACAATGTGTCAAAGGAAGAAAATATTTTGAGAGTATTAGATAAGGTAGAAAAGGTGTAGATTATGGCTGGCATACCATCAAAATCCGTTAGAAAGCAGAAAGGACCCCAAAAAAAATGTTGTGGGATTTTATAAAAGAGCATGAGAAGTTGGGTAAAAATATATAGAAGAAATGTTATGAAACCCAAAATACATCTTTTCTCTCTCGTTTAGATAACTTATTTGATATATCAACTGAAAATGTATGTAATGAGATCCAAAATGATACATTGAGAACTATACAACAGAAGAACGAGGATCTTCGCTTTTTGAAAGATCAGCGAAGTGCTAGAATATATTCTCTGGGTCCGATCGATAAAGCTTATGTAGCCAAACTGATCAAAAAGACTGCTAGAATAGAAGGTGAAGAACGAATAAAATTGAAAGAAAAAGAGCGAAAGGCATTAGAAGAAGAGACACACAAACTTGAATCATCTTAAGGCGAGTTAGTGGACTCAAGTAATGGTGAAGATGATTTTACTCCGAGCCCAGGCCCATCAAAACGTCCTAAGTTACTACAGTCAACATTAATATCTAATACAGCTGATCGTTTAGGACTATCATTCGGACAACGCTCGACATTTGCATCTGTGGTAGCAGCTGAATGTGGGCTAGATTTAAAAGAGATGTCATTATCGAAAAGTACTTCTGCGCGAGCTGCGAAGAAGTCGAGGAAAGCTACTGCTGACACTATTAAAGAGTCGTTCAACCCACTTCAATATTGTGTAGTCCACTGGGACAGCAAAATGATACTGAATGTTTCAGGAGGAAAGCAGGATCGATTGGCAATACTTATATCGGGAGAGAATGTTGAGAAACCGATATCGGTGTCTCAACTGGATCGACACAGGCTTGTACTGTTTTTAGCACAATCCAAGAATGAAAATTACAGGATAAGGTTTACGGAATGGTATTCGATACTCTATGGATGGCGGTGACATCCACAGTATATAAGATAATATTTTATTGCAGTTCAGATCTTCCAAAGATATAAAACAGCAGCATTTTTCTCTTAGAAAATGCATCAAAATGACCAAAGAGATATAAAAAAATTAATAAATTTTACTCAAAGGTTAATAAAAACTATTCAGATTGAAGCGCATTATTATTCTCTACATTTTGGTAGCAAAATTTTTTAAATACGATGACCAAAAATGTCTCCAAAAATCACCGTTTTGTGTGTGAATAGGGGGCTTATTTTTCAAATGGGGGGCGAGGACCGTAAATATTACCCGATTGTTTTTTTTTTGGTTTATTCATGGTTTTTGGTCAATTTGTCACAATATAAGAGGTAAGCACCATAACTTTTCAAAAAAAGTCCAGAAGTGACACACCCTAATATATATATATATATATATATATATATATAATATATATATATATATATATATATATTATATATATATATATATATGAAAATTATTTCACGAAAGTAACACGTGAAAAATATTTATGATAAAAAGAACCACGAAAGAAAGGAAACATAGAATGGTGCTCAAGCGCTTTCGTCTAATGACATCCTCAGGAACACTGAAGTAAATAAAGAGTTCGAGACTATATATATAGGTCAGACGGGAATTCTGAACGAATTCAAAACAACAGGATCAAGTTGAAAAAGACCTTTGCTCATGTTAAAGTTATTTGTAAGTTGGATAATAACAGACTCAAGAATATTTCTATTAACAATGTTGCTAGAGTGAAACAAAACTGAAGCATTATTCCAATCAATACAGTGGGATAACTCTGACAAATGGACAAAAAGGGCACTGGACTACTGTCCCTTCTAACAGAATATTGATGCTGTTTTACACGGGTGTGCAAATCCTTTCCCGTCTGACCTATATATATAGGAAACATAGAATGGTGCTCAAGCGCTTTCGTCTAATGACATCCTCAGGAACACTGAAGTAAATAAAGAGTTCGAGACTATATATATAGGTCAGACGGGAAAGGATTTGCACACCCGTGTAAAACAGCATCAATATTCTGTTAGAAGGGACAGTAGTCCAGTGCCCTTTTTGTCCATTTGTCAGAGTTATCCCACTGTATTGATTGGAATAATGCTTCAGTTTTGTTTCACTCTAGCAACATTGTTAATAGAAATATTCTTGAGTCTGTTATTATCCAACTTACAAATAACTTTAACATGAGCAAAGGTCTTTTCAACTTGATCCTTTGTTTTGAATTCGTTCAGAACCAGAGATGGGAAATCGGATCGGATTCGAATCGATAATCGGAATTAATCGATATTTTTTGAGAAATCTGAATCGAAAAAAAATTCGAATCGAAAAACGGGCGCGGATCTGAATCGAATTTTGATCCGAATCGAAAAGAAACGATGAATCCGAATTCGAATTCAAATCGATAAAAAATATGGATCCGAATTTTAAAAATTTGGCTATAACTTATAAATAACTTATAAGGCTTATTAACGTTTCCGGTTTCACCACAGGTAAAGACTGACCTTTCCGAAAATCTGTTTGCTCGGACAAAAATCATACTAATCCTATACTCCATCCATTAAGGTGCTAATCCTAATCCTTAAATTTTGGTATTGTCCTAGAGTGACAATTTCACACGCTCCTCAAAGAAATAACCTTTTGCCTTCGAACATTGAAAATATCTTAGTTGTCAGGGCTAATTTTAATTTGCAAATTTGTATCTATACAGTGGATATATTTCTTAAAGTATTATTATCATATTTTAATTTTTATGTATGCTATAATTAATATTTCTTGTATATATGAGCCTTAATTGTTTAATAAATTAGCTTATATGAATGATTTTTTTTTGCACCTTATTAAGAGTAAATCTAAAGTTATTACTTAGATCGTTAATAGACTGAGAATTATCTGTATTATTTATTAAAAATGAAACTTATTAATAATAGCCACCCCTTGACTAAAACAACGATGATAGGTATAATTTTATTAAATGAACTCATAAAAATCAAGAAAAATTAGGCCTGGATCCGAATCGGATTCGAATCGGATCGAAATCGAAAAAGAAATAATCCGAATCGGAAAAAATTCGAATCGATAAAAACCGAAAAATTTGAATCCGAATTCGAATCTATATTCTAATTGCGTGAAAATCGGATTCGAATTTGAATCGAAAAAGATTTCGATTTCCCATCCCTGTTCAGAACGGATTTAGACAAGAAGGGCAAAGTGCTAAAACTTTGGTAGTTTTCCCTTATAAATTTGTATGCTCCTCTTACAATTTTTATTTTTCAATTTTTTTTTTTTTTTTTTTATTTTTTGTGACCTATATATAATCCAGGCATTATCTATAAAATTGGTTGTAAACAATCCACTTGATCCTGTTGTTTTGAATTCGTTCAGAACGGATTTAGACAAGAAGGGCAAAGTGCTAAAATTGGTAGTTTTCCTGACAAATTTATATGCTCCTCCCACAATTTTTATTTCTATATTATATATAATATATATTTTTTTTTGTGACCTATATATAGAGTCTCGAACTCTTTATTTACTTCAGTGTTCCTGACGATGTCATTAGACGAAAGCGCTTGAGCACCATTCTGTTTCCTTTCCTTCGTGGTTCTTTTCATTATACATATACATATATATACACACACACACACACTGTGTATGTATGTATATATTCATACACACACACACACACTGTGTATGTATGTATATTCATATATACACACACACTGTATATATATATATATATATATATATATATATATATCCTATTTATACATGTATAGTGGCCTACGGATCACCGATTTGATGTGGCTAAGAAAGTAGGCTTACTATAATTACTGAATAAAATGCTATGAAATTAGGGTCGCCAATTTGGGCCTACTGCCCAAATAAACAATATTTAATAAGGAGAGAAAAATTACTTTGTTGTTTTGTGTTTAATTAGGAAAATAAATCAATTATTTGTTCACAGTGATTAACAGTTCAATAAAGGTATTTATAATGATTAACAATTATATAACGGCATTTATAGTATGCTAAAGATGACTAAGTATTAACAAGGAATGGTTATACAGACTAATTGTTAAGTAATATACTAATTTAGATAGGCTAATGATATATGCAAAAGGGAACGCAGAATAAATAATGAAAGCCTATTGACAACTGAAATAATGCACGTACGGTTGGTACAGTAAATGGATTAGGCCGTCAAGAATGAAATGCATAAAAGAGCACGATAAGTAAATTATCCGAATGATCACAATAACAGGGTGATACAAAACTACGATATTGATACGACACTTGAAATAGGCCTACTGCGGTCTTGACGAGAGAGTTAGTTTTCCTGGTAGCTTGCGTACACTTGGATATAGCTTAAACGCGACGCAAGATTACACTGTGTAGGCTTCGTGCGGATTGCTTAAGACGAGGCAAAGGGAGCTTACCGCAAATGAAATGATGAATGCTCTGGAGATTGACGACCTACGTGATGGTTGACCATATTGCGTTCGCCTTTGTTGACCTTGGAGACTGTAGGGGGCCTGTTTAGATACTTGTTGAACGGGCGCCGATCGAAGTGTCGTGAAGGATGAGTGTAGAGCAAAGTGGAGTTGTACCTTGCAGCCTACAGGAGGTTTACGGACCTGGGCTTCGAAGGGTGCTTCTGTAGTCAGGTTAGTGATGTACTTTCTTGCAGGAAAGAATTGTAGAGTCGCCTCAAGTGTTGCTTCGTTCTGTAAAGTTGAAGTGTGACTTGGGACTGAGGCCGGCTGAGGTTGTGATGGCGCTGCGTGGAGAGGGTAGATCCACGAGAACAAAGTACGAGCGGAATGAGATTGTAGAGAGCCTTACTTGATGATAGACCGTGTAGGCCCGACTGGAGCCTTGAAGGAGCAGCAGGCCGCTCTCCGGCCTTCGCCGGAGAGCGGGAGGCTTGACGAGTGGTGCTACTGACGAAGGTGCTGAGAGTGAGACGTGACGACCAAGACGAGAAAATGGAAAGTGAAGAGTGAGGAGTGAGGATGATTTGAGGAAGAAGCTGCATTTTATAGGGCTTGGTGACGTCCTCTGGTGGTCGCTTCTGGAAATACCACAGAATCTGTGTTTCCTCTGTGTGTCTGTTTCATGCCCACGTGTGTAGCCTTTGTTTTGATTCCATGATGTTTGAGAATGGCGGGGAAAGAGATTTATTTCTCTGCCCGCTACACATTCATCGCCCATTAGGAGCCTAATGGGGGATTTAAGCCCGTCCGGATGTAGACGCATTTAGGTTTTTTAATGTAGGAACAAGGGCGAGTGCCGCCCGCAAAAATGCCCCCCTATATAAGAAAGAGAGAGCCGAAATCAAGATTTGCAAGGCTCACGATGCCTTTTTTTTTAATTTTAAAAAGATCGTGTAGTGTGTAAAATGCATGCAAGCCTAGTGAAGAATAGAGGGAGAAGTGTGTCTATGAGAGTATGCTGGGCTGCTTAAGGGTAGATGAGACACGGAAAAAGATTAGCTAAAGAGGACAGTGACAGGAAAAACGGGAGTTCCAGCACTCCCTATCTCTTGCCTAATGTCCCCACCCCAACCCGAAATACTTCCCAAGTCGAATGGTGCCTACAATCTCCTTCTATGGGTGTCAGTTACGTGTCAGTCATAGAAAAGGAACTGACCTAAATAAAAAGAAATTACGCCCATGAATCCAACGAACCCAAGTTTTGACGATTTTAAAATTATCGCCACTAACTTTACTCTCTCTTTACGCATTTTAGATATTTGAATTTTAGTTCTTTCACTGCGATTTCAAATCTCATTTTTATGAATTTCTAGCCTTGATATTAGGTGCAAAGAAATCCGAAACGTTGGTTGTTATAATACGCTGGTGTTTATATATATATATATACTGTATATATATATATATATATATATATATACACACACACACAGGCCCGGATTTAGGGCATCGCGATCATTAGCTATGTTATCAATAGAAAACGATATAACAAATTCATTAGATTATTCTCAATTAATTGAAGAGTTTAGCTCGAAGAAAAGTAGAAAAGCATTGCTGTAATATTCAAGGAGCATCTGAACCAAATATTAAAGCATTAATATTTAGCCTGATAAGTCGATCGCTCACTATTATAAAAAATGAAATGTCAACATCTCTTATACATCACATATGAAAAACGTTTGTACAGGGTGTTTCTAAAGTAACCATCTATTTTGCGAAATAATATGAATTATAAAAAAAACACCTTTAAAACATGAAAATATATATATATATATATATTTAAACAAAATACATGCTATTTCAAAATAAATTCCTGAAAGAATATGGGAACACTTGTGGAACACTTGAACATGGTATGGCTTTTTCTTTAAATCATAACGTAGAATTCTGTAAACCGTTGTTTGTGGAATTTCTAATCTGTGGGATGCCCTCCGAATCGATAATTGTGGATCCTCTTCGAATGCTTCTTGAACAGATTCGATTCTTTCGTGAGATCTTCTTGGCCGTCCAGATCTACCCTCGTCATGCACAGATCCAGTCCTCATAAATTTGTTTACTAATTCGCGAATAGCCTGGTCTCTAGGGCCTGTTTTACGAAACCTTCTCTCAAACTTTTCTCTAATTTCATTGCACTTCATGCCTTTTATCCTGCATGTTACTACATAAACCCGTTCTTGCACATTCATCATCAATGATATGGGTCTGAAAATAAAATAAAATAATTAACAAAAAATCGTGGAAAGCAATTGAAATATTATAAATACATGAATTTTGTATAACAATGCACATACCATTATGCCAATATAACAATTGTTTAAAATCCCCCTATTTCACCAAAATAGATGGTTACTTTAGAAACACCCTGTATACTATGGAAAGTCATTACCTATAATCTATACCAGGGGTGGGCAACCTTTTTAAGTGAGCGTGCCAAAATCGTCAAATCTTTGATGCAAAAGTTAATCTTTACCATTTTTTAGCAGAAAACATTAAGTTAAAATATAAAACTCAGCGAAGAATTTGGATATTTATTTATTTAATTTTTTTTTAAGGTGAGCCCGGGGAATCGCGTGCCGGAAAAAATTCGTTGGCGTGCCACGTTTGGCACGCGTGCCAAGGGTTGCCCACGCCTGATCTATACTATAATAAGAGAGCTGTCCGTCTGTCTGTCCGTCTGTCCGTCACACTTTCAGAAATTGTGAGAAAAAAATTCAGAAATTGTAAAAAAAATTCAGAAATTGTATTACGGGCGGCAATGTGAAGCTCAAGATTTTCGTGACTGTGTTCTTTTCTGTAGTTTAGCAATGGGGGAAGGGTGGGGGTGGGGTAATGGGGATGGGTGGGGGTAATGGGGGAGGGGGTTAGCCCCCAAGTTGTATGAATGGGGGTGAGGAGGTTTTGGGAGATACCAGATTCAGAAATGTTGACACAATGTGAAGCTCAAAATTTTCACGGCTGGGTTCTTTTTTTGTAGTTTAGCCTGTCTAACCGTCAGCGAAGCGGCGGGAACTGTACTAGTATTATATAAATCTTAGAAATCATTGTCTTATATTTTCGATACAAATCTTGATTCATATTATAATTTATACTTATTTGTATGGTTTATTTATATTTCTTATACAATTTCCATGCGTGATTATTTTGGTTTGGTTTCATTTTTAAGTGCTGGCATAGTTCTGTCTATGCGGGATTCTAATATTGCTGGTATAGTACCGATAATTAAGTCCATATTTTCATATATATAGGCCTAGGGCCTCGCAATTTCTAGATCTGCCTAGGGCCTCGCAACTTCTAGATCCGGCCCTGTATATATATATATATATATATATATATATATATATTATATTATTATTATTATTATATATTTATTTTTATTTTTATATTATTATTATTATTATTATTATTATTATTATTATTATATTATATATATATTATATTTTATATATATATAAAAGAGGAAGTTTGTTTGTTTGTCTGTTTGTCTGTTTGTTTGTTCTCTATTGAAATGAATATGGCTGCACCAAATAGTGTTTTAAGGTAGTGAATCAGATATAACTTTTCACGGGGAATCTAATGGTGTGCACAGTAGGTAGGTAGGTAGGTACAGTAGGTAGGTAGGTACAGTAGGTAGGTACAGTAGGTAGGTAGGTAGACTAGACAGTAGGTAGGTACAGGTACAGTAGGTAGGTAGACGACAGTTTTATTTAGTAAATGGGTAGGTACAGTAGGTAGGTAGGTAGGTAGGTAGGTACAGTAGGTAGGTAGGTAGGTAGGTAGGTACAGTAGGTAGGTACAGTAGGTAGGTAGGTAGGTACAGTAGGTAGGTACAGTAGGTAGGTAGACTAGACAGTTTTATTTAGTAAATGATACATTAAAATCTTGTTTAGTTTTTTGATATAAAAGAGGAAGTTTGTTTGTTTGTCTGTTGTTTGTTCTCTATTGAAATGAATATGGCTGCACCAAATAGTGTTTAAGGTAGTGAGTCAGATATAACTTTTCACGGGGAATCTAATGGTGTGCACAGTAGGTAGGTAGGTAGGTAGGTAGGTACAGTAGGTAGGTAGGTAGGTAGGTAGGTAGGTACAGTAGGTATGTAGACTAGACAGTAGGTAGGTAGGTAGGTACAGGTACAGTAGGTAGGTAGACTAGGCAGTTTTATTTAGTAAATGGGTAGGTACAGTAGGTAGGTAGGTAGGTACAGTAGGTAGGTAGGTAGGTACAGTAGGTAGGTAGACTAGACAGTTTTATTTAGTAAATGATACATTAAAATCTTGTTTAGTTTTGAATGACGGCATAAAGTCACGGGATTTAAGTGGAATCTAATGGTGTGCATAAAAGTTTCAAAATTTTCGAGAACTTTTTAAAATATAAGGTTAAGGAATAAGTTTTTTCATTTTAACACAAAAAAGCTTAAAATCATTATTTTCGAAAACTTTTTAAAATATAAGGTTAAGGAATAAGTTTTTGCATTTTGACACAAAAAAAGCTTAAAATCATTATTTTCGAGAACTTTTTGAAATATAAGTTTAAGGAATAAGTTTTTGCATTTTGACATTTGAGTGTGACTTTTGCTATGGGTGACAATGGCCCAAAAAAGTTGGAACACCTCGCAATCTTTATGTTTTGACACCCAATGGAAAAACACGTAACATTGTTTACACTGAAGTGCTACAAAATGTCTGATGTTTTCAAGGAATAAAAACAATTACCAAAACTGTTTATGTGTTCATTTAGTTTTGTTCATCTTTTTACCTTATTTTGACACACCCTTACATCCCGGGCAACGCCGGGTATCTCTGCTAGTATTATTATTATTATTATATATATATATTATTATATTATTATATATATAAAAGAGGAAGTTTGTTTGTTTGTCTGTTTGTCTGTTTGTTTGTTCTCTATTGAAATGAATATGGCTGCACCAAATAGTGTTTAAGGTAGTGAATCAGATATAACATTTCACGGGGAATCTAATGGTATGCACAGTAGGTAGGTACAGTAGGTAGGTAGGTAGGTAGGTAGTAGGTACAGTAGGTAGGTACAGTAGGTAGGTAGGTACAGTAGGTAGGTAGGTACAGTAGGTAGGTAGGTAGGTACAGTAGGTAGGTACAGTAGGTAGGTAGACTAGACAGTTTTATTTAGTAAATGGGTAGGTACAGTAGGTAGGTACAGTAGGTAGGTAGGTAGGTAGGTACAGTAGGTAGGTACAGTAGGTAGGTAGGTAGGTAGGTACAGTAGGTAGGTACAGTAGGTAGGTAGACTAGACAGTAGGTAGGTAGGTAGGTAGGTACAGTAGGTAGGTACAGTAGGTAGGTAGACTAGACAGTTTTATTTAGTAAATGATACATTAAAATCTTGTTTAGTTTTGAATGACGGCATAAAGTCACGGGATTTAAGTATTGCTCTAATGTAACTATCTTTTGAATCCTTTCCATACACTGCCCCAGACGCTTCAGTTACCACCCTAACACAGCGTTCTACACCTTGGGAGTGACATGGTATCCGGACAACAAGGGGCTCTTCAGTGATCTTATCGAGTTGTTCGACAGAGAACTGCTTCGTGAGTGGTGGTTCCATTGTGCACTCCCTCCACTGGTGTTTAAGGTAGTGAATCAGATATAACTTTTCACGGGGAATCTAATGGTGTGCATAAAAGTTTCAAAATTTTCGAGAACTTTTTAAAATATAAGGTTAAGGAATAAGTTTTTTCATTTTGACACAAAAAAAGCTTAAAATCATTATTTTCGAGAACTTTTTAAAATATAAGTTTAAGGAATAAGTTTTTGCATTTTGACATTTGAGTGTGACTTTTGCTATGGGTGACAATGGCCCAAAAAAGTTGGAACACCTCGCAATCTTTATGTTTTGACACCCAATGGAAAAAACACGTAACATTGTTTACACTGAAGTGCTACAAATGTCTGATGTTTTCAAGGAATAAAAACAATTACCAAAACTTTGTGTTTATGTGTTCATTTAGTTTTGTTCATCTTTTTACCTTATTTTGACACACCCTTACATCCCGGGCAACGCCGGGTATCTCTGCTAGTATATATATATATAGGATATCTCAGAAGTCTGGATTTATAGGCAGAATTCACTTTTTATTTTATTTAACTGTTCAAATTGCATGTCATTAACTTGCATACACATATCTATTCATGCACGTACGCTTCTCTGAAT